>JAAGNO010002830.1:0-64649 GCA_033439905.1 Ceryle rudis | reverse complement strand
TTAAGAATCGCTTAGATGTAGTGTTGGGGGATATGGTCTAGGGGTGAACTTGTAGAGTAGGGTGAATGGCTGGACACGATGATCCCATGGGTCTTTTCCAACCTAGATGATTCTGTGATTCTATATCCTTTATGTTCTGATAACAAAATTAAATCAAACATGCACTGTCCACAACCGTTAGCTCATATTTGGTGAGCTGCTCTTTGTCTTTTCCTTTCTTTTACAGCTGCCTATATACTGTTTCTAAAACTACCTCATCACACATAATACATTTAGGCCTGAGATTAAATGGTAGATAGAAAACCAAGTGTAGCATCTCTGCAGCTTGAACCCTGAATGACAAAAGTTTGCCCAGGGAAGGAAAAACACAGTATATTCTGGGTAAACTTCAGGTTCATAGTGAAAAATAATAATACTGGGGAAGAAAATTAATGGATTGAAACATGTTAAAGTGACTCTGCTCAAATGCTTTTAGGTTAAATAATGTATTCTGAAAAGTCATTTTTGTTCTATGGTAAGGTGGGAGATATATGTTAATTCCTTTTATTCCTGGATCATTTTCTCTCTGAGGTGTCATCAGCTGAATTTTCAGTACTACATTGAAATGAATATTCATCACCGAGTTACAGCTTTTGAAAGACCTGCAGGAAAAAAGAAAAAAAAAAACAAACCCCAAACTCCTTTTCTTCTCCCTCTTTCTGCAGCTCTGAACATGCACAGCTCCCTCTGGTTAGCAAAGCAGCAAACAGCATCCTTGTGCTCCTGGGCATGGTCTTTGAGCTCTACAGGTGTCTCCACAGGTATAGATAGGTGGGACCAGGGGGCCTAATGAAAGTTCATCACAAGTGTAAGAGTTTTCAGGGATCTGCAGGAACAATGAGAAAAACAGCATCCCATCCCCAGGACACTTGAGCTTGTGGCGAGAGGGGTAGCTCAGGTACTGCTTCACGGAAGTGAGGGTGCTTGAGTTCATCACAGTTGGTACCCATTTTGGGACATGGAGCAGTTACAAAGCAGCTTTGGGCTGCTGTGAGCAGAACTGCAGATAAGCAGAGTAAACCAAGTCTGGAAAAAATGGATTAATAAGGTGAATCTTTTGCCTGGCTTTTCACCAACATTCTCTTTAAGAGATGTGTTTTAAAAGCAATCTCAACAGGGTGTGGAACGATACAATAAATCACAACAAATTGCTATTTACAAACGCAAGCAAACTCTTTCACAAGAATGAGACTGAGATAGTGCAGCTAAACCCAACCAAAAGCCCAAGAGATGGAGTCTCTGAATGGCTTTTGGCTCCCGCTGCTTCCACTGCAATCAGTGAAAAGCTCTTGATGGGACATACAGTATTTGTTTTGAAATAAAATTGCCATGATGTTAAGAATGTTCCTGATTTTTTAAAATCTTAACAGATATTCTTTGCATTCTGTCTCAATAATGATACATGGAATTTTGGGTTCAGTTGGTAGTAAAAAGGCTGCATTTAGTGCCACACAGTGGTAAAAAAAAAATAAATTCAGTGAGGGTGGTTACTACCAAGCAATGTAGAGGAAATCTTTTATGTGCTAATGCTAAACTTGGAAAAGAAAAAATACATTAAAAAAAAAATAGAATACCTCCTATAAATCAATTGGTAACAGGTATCACCTAAATTTCCTCACCTGAGGATGGTTTATACCACTAGGTAGCTAGATGTGCACTATATGAAATTTACCTCTGTAACATGTAATCAACCTCCTTTGCAATAAGGAGAACGCTTTGCTCATTTATAACCTTGCAAAAATAGTGACAGATGTGATTCTGGAATCTGCCAGCCCTTGCAAGTGGTGATCTGCACAGCAGACATTGGGCAGGGATATTCTGGATCAGAACTGTGAAGATATTTCAAACAACTGAAATAATATGGGGGAGTCTATTAAGAAAAAAGCTAATTTAGGATCCCTGGATTGGGAAGAATTTTGCACATTTTAATGATCAGTTTTCTAGCTCAGGTAGTGCAAGAAATATTACTGTTGCCAATAAAGCAAGTAATATTACTTCTGCAAGTACAATACACATGATGAAATTAATTTCCAGCCATCCAGGAACTCAGCAACCCTCTGACTGTTGTTCAGCACGACTGTGTGCCACAGGGATCTGCAGACTAGAAGGCAGAATGGTTGGCTGCAAGAACTGGCTGGGAATCTGTTCTCAGCAAGGTGCCAGGGGGAAGGCATGAATGTGGGCAACACTCACTGGTTTTTGGTTGCATATTAAGTATGGTCTCTGTCTGATTTAGCCAATGCATGCAGCATGTGCAACAAACAGAAGGAGTTGGAAAGCACTGAGCAGCAGGAAAACTGTGATATAGTAGCCATTACAGCAACATGGGGAGATGACTTGCACAACCAGAGTGCCGCTTTGGATGGCTATAAACTCCTCAGAAGGGATGTGTCAGGAAGGAGAGGTGGTGGAATGGCCCTATATGCTATGGGGTGCTTCAGTTGTCTAGAGGAAAATGATGGTGATGATAGTACTGAGTGTCTATGGGTAAGAATTGGGGGAAGGCCAACAAGGCAGATATCATGGTGGGAGACTGTTATAGAGCTCAACCAGGATCACAAAGCAAATTAAATACTCTGCAAGCATCTGGGAGAAGTCTCACAATCACTAACACTTTTTTTCCTGAGGGATTTCAACTTACCAGATGTCTGCTGGAAATACAATACAGCAGAGGGAAAACAGTCCAGGAGGTTCCTGGAGTGTGTGGAAGATAATTTCCTGACACAGCTGGTGAGAGAGCTAACTAGGGAAGGCTGCCTGCTAGACCTGTTGTTCACAGAGAAGGAATTGTGGGTGATGTAGAGGTTGGAGGCCATCTTGGGCATAGCATTCAGGAAATGAAAGAGTTCCCAGTTCTTAGGGAAGTGAAGAGGGGCCACCTTGGACTTCCAGAGGGCAGACTTTGACCTGTTTAGGAGACTGGTTGACAGAGTCCGTTGGGAGGCAGTCATCCTGAAGAGCAAAGGAGTCCAAGGAGGCTGGACATTCCTCAAGCGGGAAATCTTTAAGGCACAGGATCAGGCTGTCCTGGTGTGCTGTAAGACGAGCTGGTGGGGAAGACCAGCCTGGCTGAACAGAGAGCTTTGGATGGAACTTAGCAAGAAAATGAAAGTCTATGCCCTAGGGAAGAAGGGGCAAGTCACTCAGGAAGGCTACAAAGATTCCATGAGGCTATGCAGGGAGAAAATTAGGAAAGCCAAAGCCTAACTAGAAATTAATTTGACTACTTCAATAAAAGACAATAAAAAATGTTTCCATAAATACACTAACAGCAAAAGAAGGACAAAGGAGAATCTCCATCCTCTATGGATGTGGGGGAAATATAGTGACCAAGGCAGTGGAAAAGGCTGAGGTAATTAATGCCTTCTTTGTCTCAGTCTATAATAGTAAGACCAATTGTCCTCTGAGTGCCCAGACTCCTGAGCTGAAAGACGGGGACGAGAAGCAGAATGAAACACCCGTAATCCAAAAGGAAATGGTCAGTGACCTACTACACCAATAAGACACACACAAGTCTATGGGGCCAGATGGGATCACAGAATTACAGAATGTCTTTGGTTGGAAGGTTGGAAGAAACCTTCAAGGTCATCTAGTCCAATTTTTGACCCAACACAACAAGCTCACCACTAAACCATGTCCCTAAGCACCAGGTCCACATGCCATTAAAATGCCTCCAGGGATGGCCACTCCAGCACTTCCCTGGGCAGACCATTTCAATGTTTGATAACCCTTTCAGTGAAGAAATGTTCCAGCCTAAACCTCCCCTGGCATAGCTTGCATGCATTCTCTCTGCTCCTGTTGCACATCACCAGGGAGAAGAGGCTGTCCCCCCCCTCGCTCTGACCTCCTTTCAGGGAGTTGTAGAGAGTGATAAGGTCTCCCCTCAGCCTCCTCTACTCCAGATTAAACAGGCCCAGCTCCTCAGACCCTCCTCACAGGACTTATGCTCTAGGCCCTTCACGAGCCTCGTTGCCCTTTTCTGGACATGCTCCAGCACTTCCATGTCCTTCTTATAGTGAGGGACCCATAACTGAACTCAATATTCAAGGTGTGGCCTCACCAGTGCTGAGTACAGAGGGACAATCATGTCCCTGTTCCTGCTGGCCACAGTGTCTGTAATACAAGCCAGGATGCCAATGGCCTTCTTGGCCACCTGCACACATTGCTGACTCATAGTCGACTATCGATCAATACCCCCAGGACCTTTTCCAACTTGCAGCTTTCCAACCACACATTCCCAAGTCTGTAGCTTCCCATGGGGTTGCTATCACCTAAGTGAAGGACCCGGCACATGGCTTTGTTGAACCCCATGCAATTAACCTTGGCCCACTGATCTAACCGGTCTAGGTCCTGCTGTAAAGCTTCCCTACCCTCTAGCAGATTGACACACCCACCTAGCTTGGTGCCACCTGCAAATTTACCGAGGGTACATTCAATCCTCTCATCCAGATCATTAATAAAGATTTTGAAGAAAACAGGCCCCAGTGCTGAACCCTGGGGAACACCACTTGTGACCAAACGCCAGCCATATTTAGCTCTGTTCACTACAACTCTTTTGGCCTGGCCATCCAGACGTTTTTTTTATTCATTGCAGAGTGTATTTGTCCAAGCCTTGCACCATAAGTTTCTGAAGAAGAATGATGTGGGAGACAGAGTCAAAGGCTTTACTAAAGTCCAGGTAGACAATGTCCACAACTCTTTCCTCATCCACTAGGTGGGTTACCTTGCTGTAGAAGGAGATCAGGTTAGTCAAGCAGGACCTGCCTTTCGTAAACCCATGCTGACTGGGCCTGATCACCTGGTTGTCTTGTATGTGCTGTGTGATGGCACTCAAGATGACCTGCTCCATAACCTTCCCTGGCACTGAGGTCAGACTGACAGGTCTGTAGTTCCCAGGATCATCCTTTTGTCCCTTCTTGTAGATGAGCATCCCATTTGCTAGTTTCCAGTCAACTGGGACCTTTAGTACCCTTGGGATCCACTCAGGGGTACTGAGGGAGTTGGCAAATGTGCTCACCAAGACACTTTCCATCATTTATCTGTAGTTCTGGCTACCTGGGGAGATTCCAGTGGACTGGAGGTTAGCAAATACAACACCCATCTACAAGAAAGGCTGGAAGGAGGATCTGGGAAACTACAGGCCTGTTGGTCTGACCTTGGTGCCAAGGAAGGTTTTGAAGCAGATCATCTCAAGAGCCATCACAAGGCATGTACAGAACAACCACATCATCAGGTCCAGTCCACATGGGTTTATGAAAGGCAGGTGTTGCTTGACACACCTGATCTCCTCCTGTGACAAGGTGACCCGCTTAGTGGATGAGAGAAAGGCTGTGGATGTTGTCTGCCTGGACTTCAGTAAAGCCTTTGACACTGTTTCCCACAGCATCCTTGTGGAGAAACTGGCTGCTCATGGCTTGGATGGGCGTGCTCTTCACTGGGTAAAACACTGGCTGGATGGCTGGGCCCAAAGACTTGTGGCGAATGGAATTAACTCCACTTGGCAGCCAGTCACCAGTGGTGTTCCAGGGGGCTTGATATTGGGGCCAGTTCCCTTTAATACCTTTGTCAATGATCTGGATGAGGGGATCGAGTGTACCTGCTGTATGTTTGCAGACGACACCAAGTTGGGTGGGTGTGTCGATCTGCTTGAATGTGGGAGACTTTACAGAGAGATCTGGACAGGCTGCACTTGAGTCACAACAATCCCCCGACATCTTATTTGGGTTGGACAGCTCTGGGGGAGAGAGAGCCATGTTCACCATGGGAAGCCTGGCCCCTGGATGACTCTTGCTTCATTTGACCCAGCAATGCCAGGGTGAAGAAGTCTTTCCCAAAGTGGCCAGCAGTCACATCCATTAAAGTGCGTTGGGACACTGTGCTCTTGGTATTAGGTATAAAGTTTTAAGTGGTGTTTCACTAGTACAAGCAACCTGAGGAACCAAAGGTGGCTACATGTAATAGTTAAAACAGGCTGAAATAATTTAAGAAGCCCAATATTTTCCCAGGGGGTTCCCCAAAAGATGAATACACTTAAACATATGTATGTTTATACAGTTATGAGTGAGTTAAACCTGTGGCTTAACTCCAGACTTGGAAAAAGTTCTTGTTCCAGCTCCAGGTATGCAACTGTGGTCAGTTAGCTCATTCCACCAGACTTCAGCAGGAAGAGGAAAACGTTTTTGCAATTAAAACAGTACTCTGCACCTACAAAGGTCTTGTTCCTACATGTGCTGTGCTGCTCCCACGTTCTATCCAGGTGGAGCTGGAGCCCTGAGCAAAAACACTGTGCAGCTGCGCAGGGAGTTGTGGGACCTTTACCTTCACAACACATTTGCACATGCTGTAGGACAGGGAATGACTCGGCTCTTGGCATAAGATGGGAATAGCACCAAACAGGACCATTCTGAAGAGAATGGAGTTTTTTTGTTGTTTTTGCAGTTTGCACTGGGATGCCCACCTGCAAAGTGCTTCAAAATACAGATTGATTCGGTCTTGATCCAGCTGCAGAGTCACAGCTGATGTCTTGTTGCCTATTCCACTGAAAACAGACTCTTCCATTTGTCCACACAGACATATTTCAGCTAAAGAAGCAATAATTGCTGCCATTAATCTTGCTTCAGGCAAAAATACTATGGCAATTCTAAAAAAATGGTTATAGTGAACAACCCTACCTACATTGTCAATGCTAGAATAGTATCATTTTAGTGGTACAAAAGCCTTATTGTGTTGTAGGAAGTAAATCCATATGAGCTGGGTGAGATGATTCACCAGTATGTAAAAGTGCACAGAATCCTCCATGCTGCGAGAAAGGTGGTTTTGGGTTTTTGGGTTTGTTTTTCTTTTTTTTTTTTTCCCAAACTAAACTGGAACCCGCATGGCAGCCCTGCAACAATGCACAGCTGAGGGTACCAAACAGGCTCAAAGGCAGCCCTGGTGGGACTGGTCCCATACAGCTGTGGTGGCCCATGATTGGGTTTAGGCTGTGGCCTCTGTCAGGTGAAGCTCGGCAGGCTGCATCCTGGAGATGCTGCTCTCTGAAAGTAGCTTCCAGCTGACTCCTTGTGCAGTCTCTGCACTGAGATGAATATTGATCCTTTTGGCTAAGAATAGAATTTTTAAAAGCAAAGAAAGAGAGAAACTACTCAATATGAGTGAGTGGGAGCTGTTAAACCCAAGCTCTTTCACAAAGGAGCAGAAATTAGCATTCAAGACAGGGAAGAAAGCACAGTAGGTTTTATTTTTACAGCCCAGCATGCTTGTAAACTGCATGGTGGTACATGGAATAAATGAAGGGATCCATACCACCAGCATATGGAACACAGGCGAAGACAGCTTCTGTGAGCAGTTTGACAATTATTTGGCTGTTTTCTTCTCAAAATATTGATGACAGCAGCAAGTCAGAGCTGCCACAAAGGTGACAAATTCTTTGAAGTCCACTTGGGAATCACCATTTTCATCCAGGTTCTTGAAGACTTTATCAATAGTATCTTTGTCCTTCCCTGACTGCAAAAGAAAAAGAGCAGTTTGAGGTGAGAGGTGGCAGAAACCCTAACACAGCAGCATTACTACCCACCCCACCCCCCAAACAAGGACCCTGGAGGGGCTCCAGGTTCTCCTCAAGATGTGGGAGGGCACCTGAGAAGTGTGAGTCTGATACCAGCTCAGACATATTTTACTTTTCCATGAGGGATTATGATTAAGTTGCCTGCAACTTGGGAGTGTGATACAAGTGTAATGGCTCCTGCATGCAGCCCTGCCATAGGCCTGCCCAGAATATCATGTTTTCATGTTTTCTGCTAGTGAAACCTATTTTTTTTTTCCTTCTCCTTTCTTGTTTTGTGCATTATATTCCTGGATATAAAGCCATGAGTTCCTTCGCACTGTGTTGGGCCAAGACAACTGCTCAGCACCCAGCACGGGATGTGGAACTGTGTGGGATGGGGACTTGTGCCACCTCTGGCCTCAGGCCCAGGTTGGGGGTTCTGGATGACAACAGGACCAAGTGTGAGTCCCAGCATCTTCATGGCATGGACACAGAACCACATTTTCCCACCCTCTGCACAGTGGCAGCAAGCACATTTCCCCCTGGTCCCAAACGCTTGGGCTCCTGTGTTTACTACACCTAAGAGCTGCAGCCATGTACCAGCATGGAGAAGCATTTTTTCTACGTTTCAGAAAACATTTGTCATGGTTGAAGCCATGTAATGCAAAGCCCTGAGGACATTACCCAGCTGAATTAAATGCCACGTGTTTCCCATCCACTCATTTGGAAAGGCTCAGCTGCAGCTTGAGCAGTTTGCAATTTTTCAGAATGATGCTTTCCTGGGACAAATGTTAAATGTAAACCTCATTAAACACCACTGTCCCAGCAAAGATGGAAATGACCTCAAAGTGCTTTGAGTGCTCTCTTTGGTCTTGGTGCCCAGCAGAAGCTGCTCACAGGAGCTGGTGGCTAGGAAGACACCTTCTGAAGCAAGTATGATGCTGAATTCTGGCAGTGAGAAATAACAGGAAAAAAAAAAATCTTTCTACGTTGTCATAATTCTGATGGACCGACTGAACCACTACATCTTGAGGCTGATGTTAAGCAAGGCACCATCCCAATAAAAAGAGTGGGGTTGGTTTTTTTTTTTTTTTTAAGTTTTGGCAAAAGGTAAAAAGGAAAAGAAGTGGAGGAGAGGGTTTTGTTTGTTTGTTTGTTTGTTTGTTTGTTTGTTTTTAATGTTGCAAAACATACAAGAGAAAAGGAGGTTTGGGTTTTTTTCTAAGTATTATTTTGGTTTGAGCCCTGGCACGGATTATCTCGCTTCAGAAAAATGCAGTTAAAAAAATAATCAGGAGATGGCAGTAGAGACCTATCTAGTATCACAGATCACAGACTCGGTATGAGAGGGGTTGGAAGGGACCTCTAGGGCTCATCAAGTCCACCCCACCCACCAAAGCAAGTTCACCTAGAGCAGGTTGCACAGGATCGTGTCCAGGAAGGTTTTGAATCTCTCCAGAGAAGGAGACTCCACAGACTCTCTGGGCAGCCTGTTCCAGTGCTCTCTCACCCTCAAGATAAAGAAGCTTTTCCTCATGTTCAGATGGAACTTCTTGGGTTCCAGTTTGTGCCTGTTGCTCCTTTTACTGTTGCTGGGCACCGCTGAAAAGAGCCTGGCCCCATCTTTTTGACACCCACCCTTTAGATATTTATAAGAATAGACAAATTCCCCTCTCAATCTTCTCTTCTCCAGACTAAATAGACCCAGGTGAATACTGGAAACAAGCATGTGGATTTTGCTGAAGCTAAACCAAAAATCTGATATTATACTAGAAAGAAATTATATGACCTTTTGGAAAATTTCCATTAATTAAAAATAATTGCTACCTTAACTGAAATCTGAAGTAACTTCTTGATCATGGTCTAATTAACTAAAGTTCTCATTCTGTAATCTCATGTTTCATTTTCAATATATGCACCTTTAAAATCACTAAAAATTGAACTAGGTCCCCAGATTTGACTGATGAATGTGTCTGGAAGGTTTTATTCCTTTTCACTTTGCAAATTACAATGGGTTTTAATTTTATCTGCTAAATATTTTAAATTATTTAGTGAAATATATGAACTAATTTTAGCCTCTGAACTTCAAAAGTGCTTGTGGGAATTATTTTTTTGAAACTGAGACAAATTCTTCAGTCCTGTGGCATGGATTCTTTTCTGCTTCTGACTGATTCAGGACTTTCCCAGATAGCTCTGAGCTGTGTCAGCTATAACCAACTCCAAGACCAAAAATATACATGAGTATTTAAAAGACTGTTTCCTAGAACACTCTTTCAAATAAAAAGATGTGTCTATAAATGTCAGGAAACTGCAGGTAAAACTTTTCTTCTGAAGTCAGCTTTACACTCTCAGTTTCTTTCTTGCAGTTACTAGTCTGCAAGACAGGACGTTGTTGGTTTATATTTATTTTAAATACTGGCATAAAGTGTTGGCTTGTGCTGCCTTTTTTTTTTCTCTCTCTCTCTCTCTCCCTAGAATAGGCAAAATGGGAAAGGGAGATGGAGACAAGAACATAAGAGGACTAAGTATCTTCATGGAAAATTTCAGCTTTTCCAGCAGTTTCAGGAAATAAATAAAAAAATTTACTGAGGTGGTGAGGCACTGGCACAGGCTGCCCAGGGAGATGGTGGAATCAACATCCCTGGAGGTGTTCAAAAAAGGTCTAGATGTGGTATTTCAGGACATGGTTTAGTGGTCCTGATAATATGTAGTAGACAGTTGGACTAGTTCTTGAAGGTCATTTCCAACCTTAATGATTCTATGATTCTGTGATACAGTTCTATGATGAGGAACAGGATGTTTCCTATGATGCTCTTGGGTCACAACCACTGATCTATTTTATAGAGTTTTTTCAGAGACATTTTCATCTATTCCTTCAGGCTTTTATTCTGAACGTTGCATCTATGTTTCATTTGCGAGTCGTAAGTCTAGCAGGCATGGATTTCAGATGGTAATTTCATATAGCTTGCATGGAAAGGTATTGAACTGTATCAGTTAGCTGCAGCATCCTGAAATACTTGCTAAAAAATTGAATTATGCTGGATACAAAAAGTTGTAGTCATATTAGAAACACTTGGTTCTAGGCTTTTGCAATTACTAATAACTGTATAGTTAGGTAAACATTACTCCTGTGTGGAAAGAACAAGGCATTTTAAAGTTTTTTTCTGGATTTTTAGTGAAGGGAAGCAAATAAAAAACAATTGGAAATGAAAAGCATTTTGACTCCCAGGCAGCTAAAGCCTTTACTATAATATATTTAACATTTTGAATACCTACTAAGAAAAATTTTATACATGTATATAAAGCCTACTTCAATGTACCTGATGATTACATACAAATCTTATGTTGTAAAGTACTTTTTCGGGTCCTTTTATTGTTAAAGACAAATGCAAAATAATCTCTGAGTTCATCTGTTGTTCTTGTTTATACATCATTTTGATGAGCATACAGAGTATGTAGTATAAATACCTAGAGAAGGTGTGTAAAAATATTTAGAGAGATTCCCCATCTGCAATCAAGGTCTTCAATTGCTGACAACATAACTACTGCCACAGCAGTTGTGACATGATGTGAGCTGATAAATCCAAGGATTAACAGAAGTAGGTGAATTATGAAGATGAAATCAAATCTATTTCAAAGCCATTGTCCTGATAACTCAAGTGATGAATTTAGTAAACAGGGAATAGCCTTGAATATTAGAATCAGTTTTACACTGTGCAAATTTTCCTACAAACTATTGTGTATTTCTGGATGGAATTTCCCCTATAATGTACTAAAACCTCTGTCTGCAGGCAGCTACACAGAAATGATTCTGTGCTGTTCTCTTACCCGGAGGAAGTTTGGGAGTTCTTTTTCCAGGAGGATCTTTAGTTCTGCCTTGCTGAGAGTTTGCCTGTTGCCATCAGTCTTTGCATACTTGTCAAAGACAGCGATGGTCATTCCCATCGCAGTTTCCAGCTGAGACATGTTGCTGCTGGGGTCTGGCTTTCTTCTGAATAGGAACAGCCTCAGGACTCTCTCTGAGGATGGAGATTGGTCTTATTCTGACGTTCTTTATGCAACTCTCCCATCCAATCAGTGGTCACACATCGGGGGGGACAGTTATCCCTTTGCAAACATCCGTATCTGAGCACTGCTTGGGGTACACACCTCTGCTGCAGCTATTCAAAACTCAAGCTTTATCACCCTGGTGTGGCTGGTAGAACCAGTTGCTCACCAGTAGAAACCAGCCTCTCCTTCAAGATACACAGTGTGACTAACAAACGAAAATCAGATTTTGTTACTGGCTGTTTGCTCAAGAATCAGATTTATTGTTTCAGATATCCCCAGCTGAGCAGAGGGTTGACAGCCCAGCTTTGGCAGAGTATGTGCTAACCAGCTCGGGAGGAAGAGCAACATCTCTTCCTTCACTACCACAGTTAGAGGCTCTGCAAGGTGCTGACAGTGCTGAGCCAAGAGAAGACACAGACAGACCTCTCTGCCATGTTGAGGACCTTGTTGCAGACCAGGTGTCTCATTAACAAACACTGGGGGCGGGATTCGCTAGATCAAAAGTAGAGATGTCTGTGATGCAGACAGCTGACTTAGTCCCCTGAGCTTGCACTCAGGCCAGTGTGGATGTCTGAAACAGGTCTGGTGAACCAACATCTCTCCAGGGTCAGTAAAGAGAGCCTTGCAGAACTGCTCCACAAAGAACTTGCTCAGATGAGGATATCTAAAGGAATAAATCTGATACTTGAGCAAACTGCCAGTATCAAAAGCCATTTTGATCTGCAGTGAAATAACTTGTTATTGAACCTAGGCAGTATCAAACATTGCAATAAAAGGGACTGAAAACAAAAAGTCACTTTGAAGCCCTGTGGTCTTCAGTGGCTTCTGATGAACTTTGTCATTTGCTTGAAAACCATCACCCCCCATTGTTAAAATGCCAAACACACTGGACCCACATCTACACACAACAGAGCTGTCTGAGGGGCTGTGCTGGGAGCTGAGCAGTATGTGGACAGTGTTAGCTCAGGTGATGGACGCTGACTAGCTACAGCTACACTGAGTTTTGAACAAGTTAGAATTTCTGGCAAAGCTGCAGAGCAATTGGCCTCTGTCAAATTCCAGATGCCTATGCTAGACCTGGAGGAGCTCATTTAAGGTGAGTTACATCTACATTAGAGTCTGCAGAGTGACTGAGGAAATTATTTGGGGGAAACTCTCAAAACTCGGGCATCATGCATGAATAATGCTGATGGGCCGCAGGGCGCAGTGTTCTCTGTAGAAGACTCTGCTATGAGTTTAGATGTCTTTGGACATACCTCTGCATGCTTGAAGTTTCTATTTGTGTTATAGACAACTGAGTAAAACCCAGTTTTTAATTGAGAAAAATGTTAAAAAAATAAACTTATTTCTCCCAGACATCTATAGCTACCTATTTGCCAGTCAAAAACTGTGCTGTAATATCTACAACATCTCAGAGCAAGACTACACATCAGAAGTATATGGAAATCTGGTACCTTTCTAAAACAAAACCCCCATGATTCTCAGTCTTCTATTCTCCAACAAGGGATTCTGCATTTCCCAGAAAAATCACAGCAACATCTCAGGTGGTACGCTTTATTCAAACAGTTAAAGAGAACTAATTATTCCTATGACTTCAATCTCATGACATAGTTGCAACTGATTTGCATTAAGTGGGTAAGAGTTTCAAATAAAGCTTGAAGTTTTTACATTAAAGTGCATGTTGAAGTCTGTGGGGTGAAGGAACAGGAAGAGAACAACCAACCAGCCATTGTTAGCTGTGAAAATTGTTTGGTGTTTGCATATACACACACAATGGCAGTTGCTGGTGTGTTGAGTGCCAGGAACTTTTCTTTGTTGTTTTCTGACATATATCTGTGTCATGATATTAAACATGGCCATTAAAGAAAAAATCAATTCCTCTCTCTAAAGGAAAACCTAATGTCTACTTCACAAATTCTCATGACTATGAATCATGAACATCAGTTGTAAAGAAGAAGGAAAAAAAAGTGCTCAGAAAAGACAGAGGGGAAGATCATCAGCTTCGGTTAACAGGATATGTTAGTATGTCCACACCTTTGACACATAACCTGTCAGAAAAGGTGTCCTCATACTTGACCCATTTTCCTCTGCAAACACAGGTGACACACAATTTTTTGAGAAGACACCTCCAAAAGTGCTGAAGCACAAACGAAAGGGCTTGAATTTCTACAAACTGAAAGATCACCGTGGTAGTACTGTCTGGTTGGTTTTGGTTTGTTTTTTTTTTAATGTGTCATATTTGTATTCATGTGTGTGCACACACATCAGTTCTGCTCAGACTTTTCAGTTCACACATTTTGTATTGTTTAAATATTTACTTACATTTGTGTTTGGTTTTTTCTTCATTAAAAATAGCACTTCTGTGCACAAGGCACAGCCTGTTTGCAACTGTTTACAGTTTTGCAGTGTACAAATAGGAGGCACACAGGAGAGCAAGGAGTATTTTGGTGCCAATCCATCTGTCCAGTTCCCCAGTGAGATAAGCCATTTTCTGTAGGCTTGTTTCAATTTTGTGTTATTATATTAATGCAAACAATATCTATTACTTGCTTCTCGAAGGTTTCTTTCTTTGCAGAATGGTATTGGCAAAAGCCTGGATGAGTATTTATGAGGTTTTATATAGAACTGGGTCTTGCTGTTCCTAACTTGGGCCAAAAGTTTAAATTATTTATGTGATACAAATGTGGACTGCCACATACATAAAAAAAAAATAAAATTCATATATATTCAAATTTTATGGCATTTGGCCAGATGTTCAGGCTTGCATGAGATTTGTGTGACCTTGTGTTGATTTTCTCTTAGAGAATAAATTTTATCCTATGTTCTTTGAGGCAACGTGTTTTGGAAAAGTCTGAATAATTAGCTCTAAAGAGCCATTTGTGTTACAGACAGATGAATAGCTGAAATGGGATAGCTGAAATGTTAAATTTCTATTAGAGCTTATCATTGTTTAAAACTTATTCCAAAAGGTGCAGGAATTACATGAGAATGACTTTTGACACTTTCCAGAAATCTGTTGCGTATCTGAATGGAAGAAAACACAACTTGACATGATGAATTTGATGGTTTTCTTGAGTGGCATCTTGGCAGCAGTACAAAAAGTACTTTATTTTTTCTCTTTGCAAGATGCTAATATCTGAACCATAAACAGGTGTGGCATATTCCACACTTGAGACAGAATTATCAAAAAACTCAATTTTTCCAGTGTCCTGGATTGTTGAACTTAGAGTATCAACACACTTTATTTACTAAAGAGCAAGGTTTTCCTTTGCACTGCTTCTGAAAACTTGCTCTAAGTCTGGTTACCAGTTTTTAAAGGTCATTTCATTTCCTCAATGTATGGTAAATTTAGTTATGTCTAGTTATTAAATGATGTAATTACTACATTATTTTGCAAAACACAGAAAGATTAGACTAATCAGGCACTGACAAGGCATAGACAGGAGTTCCTATAAGCACAGTGTGATGTTCAGTGACTCTGTACATGTTCTGTAAATTATATACATATATGTTTTCATTATTTTGTCATCATTTACTGCTCAAAAAACCTTTAGAAAGTATTTCACAAATGCAGTTAAAAAGCTCACAAACTGCTTAAATGAAGTTTAAAGGCAGGTAAAATGGGGAAGACCAAGGTCAGCTAACTTGCTCTGTGACTTTCTGAGTTGAGAGTTGGGGTAATTACACATCTGGCAAAGCTGTACCATGGGGAACATACTTTCATCAGTGTATATTGACTCTACTCAAACACATTTATTAGTGCACCAGACATAACCATATTAGACTGTAAAATTAATGAATATATAACAGCCAATAAATGAATATTTACAGTGTAAATACTTCTGTCTGGTTTTCAATCCTTGATTGAATAGTTTCCCGAATGCTAATCTTTGCAGGGTTTTTTGTACTTCAGTTCTAAGGTTTGTGATATTAAGGCTTCCAAGACTACTTTTGTATTTTATTATAATTAAAGAAAGAGGTGTCACACCCTAAGGTAACTGAATATTGTCCACTCAAGTGCTTTAGTCACAATTTCTAAGTACACAATTCCTCAGCTGATCTCACACAGGCTGTCCAATTGTCATTTGCTCTACTGTTATGCTTATAAAATCCTACTTAGACACAGGGCTATCATGCTGAGCTGTGGTCACCATCTTCTATGGCATGGTCAGAAAGAATAGCAAAAAAGACAAAGAAGAAAAATAAATGAGCTATGAGAGGGTACGGTTGCTTTGTAAACTTTGAAAAAGACTAAATGAAACTTTCAAAGTAAGTTCCTACTCAGTGGAGAAGTGAAGACGAACAAAAATGACTGAGTCATTTTCAAGAAAGCACTCAAACGACTTTTGTATACAAAGAATATGTTGGCCATGTTACGCTCTCATGAACTAAGCAATATGATTTTTTCATTTATTGTACAAAATCATTTTTCTCAGAGGGAAGGAATCCCAAAGAGAAAGTGGCCTCCGGTGGAATGTCTGTGCAGGCAACATATCAAGAAAAAACTTTAGCATCCACCATTTTTTTTTTTTTCATTTGAAAACATTATTTTATTCATACATTGAAGAAATGAGAATGGCAGACCTGCTATCACAGAACTGTGTGTGAGGTGATATCCATATACAGGGTCAGAAAAATTTACAAGGTGATTTAATTGAGTGGGAGTTCCCCAGGCACAAACATTTCACTGAGCTGACTGCTTTTGATTTCCATAAAGTAATCACAGCGTGTAATACAACTGGTAAGTGGGGCTTTTTCACTAGGCAAACACTGACATCATTCTGTCATTGTTAATGGGGCAGCAAATGAGCATGCTGGGCTCAAAAATACTGAAAGGTGAGGTGGGAAATGGGAACCGGAGCATGCTTTTGTAACAATTTAACTTCAGGTTTCACTTCCCAGAAAAAAGAGGAGACCTTCATCAAACAGGGAAATAATAAACAGACCTGCACAGAACTGAGAGAGTTCTTGGGACTCAAAGACTTGGAGGGGGATCCCAGCCATGAATGGACTCTTACCTAAAGCCGGAGGATGCTTGAGTGTATTGAGAAAACATAGGAGTCACATTGTTTTGGCCAAAATTTATCTTCTAAATGTGTTTAAATCTATCTAGATGGACTACCGAGTGAATTTAGCAGAGTAGCCATTTGTGTGATAGTTGCTGGTTATGGTGTCTTGGAAGTAGCCTGTGCCTGCCCGAGGCCCTCATGCTCAGTGCCTGGGCCCACACTGCAGATCTGAAGAGGAGATGAGAAGCTAGATGTTATTGTTTCTACCAGGGGCAATCAGCTCATTTTTTTCCCCACTTGAATGAAATGGGAGCTACTCTTTCCATTCTCTTTCTTGCTTGATAGCGGTCTCTGTTTAGATTAGACCTAGAGTCTTTAGGTTAAGCTTAGTCTGTTTAAAAATAAACAGACAAATTGTATTTATTATTGTACAACCGCTAAACTGATAATGGAAACTTACTCTATCTAAGCAACCCCAGTCAGCCCACGGGTATTTTTAGAGTGCCTGTGATCTTAACATCTGACCTTTTTCTACTGTCTTCGTTAGAGATGCTTATCTCGTTCTTCCTCTTTCCAGAATTAAGAGGTATAAAGTAAATAAGGGAGCAATACCTGATAATTGTTTTACACAATTTAGTTCTACAGCAGTTTCAGAAGCCCCAGCCATGGACTGCAATCCTGTTAAGCCAGGCAATGTACAGATAAAACATTCCTGGCTCGCAGAGATGGCCATTCAGTTTTAGAAGACAAGCACATCGGCAAGTAACAGAACTTAGAGCATTTCAGAGCAGATGTAAATGAGAAACATTTAGAAGTTCTTTCCCTTGGTCAGAGCAATTGGTTAATGCTCTTTTGATCTGCGTATTTCTTTGTCAGTTTTTTTTTTTTAGTTTCATGGTTATAAAATACTGAGACAAGACTGCTTCATAAAAGAAGTAATAATAAGAAAAACTATTACAGCCACCCTCGTTATAACTACACAGGAGAAGCACAATGGAAAAAATAAATTCTGATCATCTTACAGATTTACTCTCTGGTTTATTTCTGCTTTTATTTATAGAGGATGTGGCAATATATCTTGATTTGAAGTCTGATGATGAAATAGATGCAGCACACAAAATTACATTGGGGTTTGACAGAAACTGTGAGGGAGCCTTATTTGTAGGACTATGACAAAGCAAAGTACATTGGCGAGACATTAAAATAACAGCAGAACGCATACGAGGCTTTAGAATACATTGTGCCAGCCTCACTCTTAAATTAGCATGTTTTGTCCTGGGATTAAAACAGGACTTTGAACCTCAAATCAAACTGGAATGCAACCAACACTTTGCAACAGCCTGTTTAAGGAGGAATAACCACCCAAACTGGCTCAGGATTCTCTACAAGTTCTGTTATTAGGCAGATGGGCTTATTATATACTGAAAAGTTAAATGGACAATTAAACCTGAGTTCATACTGGACACTAGAGTGTGTGCTGAGGTTAATTACAGAGCTCTTTTTTTTTGTTTTAAAGCTATCAAAAAAGTAGAGTCTGCCTACCCTAGAAAATACTTCTCAGGGTGTGTTGTTTCCCAGTGGTACAGATGCAGAGATGGTATGCAGAGGTGTCAAACTCATGTTGACTGAGTAGGACAATACTGCTGGCTCATAGCCACTGTCAGCCATATATAAAAACAGGTCATGATAAATTGAGTGTAATCGAGTGTAGGCTTGTCTTCAACTGCCAGATGTTGGAAATTGCTATGTTAGCATACAAAATATGAGCAGCTGGTAACATGGCAGTATTCTTTGCTGGTAGGAACCCACATTTAATCAACAACTTATTAATAGTGTAGTAATAAAAATATGATTTGGAGACTATTAAACTGTGGCTTGGTGGCAATCTCTTCATTTAGTGGTTTTCCTTTAATAAGTCCCTGGATATTCTACATCTCCTCATTGTGCTTAAATAGAGAAGTAACAAGTAGTACATGGAACCGCCAAAATTTACCGTGCTCACAGCTCTGGTGCATAACCGAGAGCTTCCTTGATGTGGGACCTGGGCCGTAGGTTATCACCCCTTTTACTGATTATGACTTTCTTGTGCAGGGGACAAAATTATAGCATTTGTGGAAATCCAGAGTCTCATTTGTAATTCTCAAAGGAATATGGCACATGACAGTGTTTCACAAGGCAGTAAAGGAAATAATGAATTTTAGGAAAAAAACCATGAAGATTTTTGAGTGACTGAACTTCAAAAGAGAGAAAATAAAATCCTCTTACTTTTTTCAATTTATATGTAAATATTATGAGATACACAAACAGTTATAACAAACAGTTTCTTTTGTACAGGGTACGTTCACAGTACAATAATTACAGCATATTTCAGCCAGCAGTATATTCATTGCAGAAGCACATTCAGGACAGGTTACAGAGCAGCCCAGGAAAAGAGGATCCACACCAAACAGTGAGCTACACCCGAGCAACCGTGATTTGAGAGGTAGCTTTGTAAACTGCAGTCACTGTAGCACAGACAGAGACAGAGCATGAACCCTGCTGTATGGCCTCAAAGATTTCATTACAGAGTATTAAGTAGCAAGGCAGTCACACATTTAGACTATGCAAAGGGTTACAAGGGCTCTGGGAAAGCTAGTCTGTGCCTACCACACTGCTCAAGTACAAGCTGTTAACAAACCTCATGAATTATGGGGAAATTATTTCTCTTTTTCTGGCAAGATGATCTAACCTCCAGCTAAGCTCTGAAAAAACATTAACAGAAGAGGGAATAACCCTGGTACATAAATACATTTACATTTCTGATATCTGATCTTCGTATTCATCAGTTCTTCGACAACTGCCATTAGCTTTGCAGTCAATAGTCTTCACCTGTGTTCAGACCTTGGAAGCCAGGTTTTACTTACATTTTCAGTTTTGATTTTTCTTCAGTGACTTTTTTTCTCAAAAGTTCTAGAGCTTGCAAAGTGGAAATAAGTGTTGACACTCACTCCCATCTCCTCCAAGCATCCCTCCTCCACCAGTTAAACAATAAAGATACATAATATATATAGTCTCATTTAAATCTAGTATTTCATTATGTGTAGGTGAATACCTTCTCTGGAAGTCTTTTCCTGCTGTGTGCATGAATTAACACTAACAGTCCCCTTCTGCAGGAGCATAATCCTTCCTGGCATACCACTCTGGCTACGATGGGGTCTGCACTGATAGTTTCAGAGGTCAGGCTCCATCCTATGTGTAGTACTGTCTATTTGGTCAAATGATTACCACCATGTGCATTTTTTCTCTACCTTCTGGTATTTATACACAGGCTGCCTGAAGAAATGCTTTTGTTGGAGAACACTGCTTGGTCCAGATGATTTTTCAAAATATAACACATCCTTTATTGTTTCTGGACACAGGGAGAAAAGATGGTCTTCTCAGATGACATATGCTACAAATCCAGACTTCTTGCAGTATTTTGTTACTGTGACAAAACATTTAGGGACTGCTTGGAACTAACCTTTTTTCTTGTATATTGTCCTGCTGGCATGCTTCTGACAGGAAACACATAATCCATCCTTCACCAGCAAATTATGATACTGATTTCAGTTTCATAGTTATTTAGCCATGTTTCATTTATGACATCCTTTTAGTTCTCAATGTCAAAGTCGACGACAGATCCTCATCTCATTTTAGACTTTTCAGCTGCCCTAATTTGCGGTATTTTCTGCATTGGATTCAATAGTTGCAGTAGCTTTGTTTTCTTTTCCTCTTGATTCATTGCAAAGAAGAATCAAGTGGTTCATAAAGTGTAGATAGAGCCTTAAAAAGCAAAGAAAACTTCAGTCAAAATAACTTTTACCAATAAAGTCTATTTAAAATGAAGTTTTATGCAAGACCCAGCGTCTAGCATAGCCAAAGGGAATGAAGAGAAAAATGGGCCATGGAATTATAATTACAGAGGGAAAGAGTGTCTCAGTACTAGCACTGAAAGCCACAGTCTTCCTATGTTTGGATTCAATTCGCTTAGTTAATTATGTACCAAGCACAAATTACGTATTTAGAATAAGAAAGCTGTCAAGTTCCAGCATAGACCATGCTCTATGAAATAGCAAATGGCAAAGACTTTTTATCCCTATAACAAATTAACTCCAATATTTCCAAAAAGCCCACATTATCACGCTGGATAACACACTTCATCACATCTCCTGTGTGGATGCTCTTTGGATGCAGTAAACTAACAAACTGACGTGGTATTCAGATGTTATTCTGGACTTTGCTAAAATCATCTTGTTTTAATTATCTAAGAGCATGTAAGAGATGGGATCTTCAGGTAAGTCTGTCAGCAAAACCTGAGAATTAAAAGATCTTGCTGAAATGTGCACAAAAGAGCTGTGCTCACAGCCTTATCAAGTGAGATTTGCAAACGTGAGTGGCATAAAACAATAACAGCCAACTAATTTGGATGATGCTTCTATGCATTTTTGCACAACCATATCCCTTCAGAAAGGTGTGGTTTTTGTGGTTCCATGAGCTAGAAGTTTGCATTAAAGCTATAGCAGAGCTTAGATTTGGGCTGGAACCTGCAGAACTTAGCAATGAGAAAATTGTCAGCTGCTCCAAGAATTCTCCCAACGGTCAAATTCCCCTGCTACTGCCAGAACTGTTTGGGATACATTCCCTGAGCATCTCAGCTCAGGAAATATGTAATGAATCTCCACTCCAGAGCGACAGAAACAAGTGCTATATAGTAAAGACACAACTAAAGTGGCCAGCTTTGCCATGGGGATGTTTGCTCTCAGGTTAAGGTAACTTAGATACTGCCCTGGTTTGAGTGAGAACAGAAATAATTGTGTTCAGTGATTTTACTTTTCAGCTCAGTTCTTCCAACTAACTGTACTTTCTGAAGTTAGCAGCCTGTTTTCACAGTGTCTGCCGCTGGCAGTGATAACAGCCCATGGTTAGAGTTACTACCAAGGATTGGTGTGCAGACCAAGGCCACTGCTGGATCCTGTGTACCACACTGGGGGGTGCAGGGAAGGGAAAGGCTGCACCTGCAGGGAGGAGTGGACAGGACAGGTGACCCCAAACTGACCAACAAGGGATTCCATCCCATATAAGTCTTATTCAGTATAAAGCTGAGGGATCAGGAGGGCCAAGCTCAGCTTGGCTCTTCTTTCAGCTTCTTCCTCACTTCTTCAGTGTCTGGCAGCCAAGGAGGACTCTGTTCTATCTTTGATCCTGATCTGTGTGTTCCTGGATCCAGTACCAGAATCCAGCTCCTGAACCCAGTTCCCATCTGTCGCTGGGTCCTGTCTAGGGCTTTCTTGGTGCCTGCTCCACAGCATCAGTGGTGACAGTGATGCAATTGCCATTGGTGGGGGTTGGGTTCAATGCTGGTTTTGTATATATATTTGTATATAAAACATTTTTATTATTATTTTCATTTTCATTAAAGCTGTTACAGTTTTCTTTTCTAATCGCTCAGTGTCTCTCCCTTATTTACTTTCTCTTCCTCTTTGGGAAGGGAGGGAGGTTAACAGAGAGCATCTGTTATAGGTGTAGTGTGCTGCCCTGACCCTAAACCGTGACAAGATACTTGGAGCTAGTTGTCACCTGATCTAATATTCACAATGTTGTTATGACATATGATACAGGTGAGAATAAAATCCATGCTTTGATTGAAGTTCTGTGATACAAAATTACATTCACAACCCCAAGAACTGGAAAAAACCATGACATAAATTGGAAACCGTAAATAGCCTTGCAGAGGCGTATAAAACCTTCACATTCGTTGTTCTAGAAATGGTGCCCAAACCTACCCAGAATGTACAGCAAAATTCCAAGATTTAGGGAAAAAAAAAAAAAAGGCAACTTAAAAAATTACCGTGAACGTTTTAGAGACTTAGTTTTGCACAAGCAGAGAAAAAATAAAACCAATCACATTCTGCAATACAACTGAAAGGCAATGAGTGCAGCTACAGAGACATCATAATATTTGTTCATCACTACTGGTGTAATGTGTTTTAAATATAGTGTCCACGCACATGGAATGTACCGGCTTTACTAATCTACTGGGTCTCCTGAATGATTTATAAAATCCAGTTATGCTTTAACATTTAAAATAATACCACTATGAAATCACTCTTTCTGCTTTATTAAAATAGCAAAAAGGTCTGTTACGTGATAAAAAAGCACCAAACCTATATCATGACACGTCACTGTGGCTAACACTTGTGAAGTTATAAAGCAGCAACAGAAGACCTTTTATAACTCACGCATCCTCAGTATGAGTCTTGCTGTCCGTACAAACTCCATGCAGTTAATGGCTACTAATGAACGCTCTGCACCACCTCTGATGCTTGCTTTCTCATTCTCAACCTCATTTTCATATGTCTCCATTAAATATTAACAAGTAGAAGATTTACCCATTTATAGCTAGTAATTAGAATATTTTATTATTATGACCAGACTATTTCATGCCTTGTAATTTAAAAATTTTCTACTACAGTATCTCTTGTAAAAGCAAGTGTCTTAGCTTCAGTGGGAATCTCCATATTATAAGGAATTTATTTTCCCAGCTACATATTTGGTTTTTTTTAGAATGTTGACTACTGCACAATAAAAGATAGATATCACTATTCTGCTACCTCCATCCTGATATTCTCTGCCACCATGATTTCAGTACCAATATGACCAAGTCAAGACTGAAGCCAGGTTCTCGAAGAGGAGAATTCAGGAATCTATAAAATCAATAACTGCCACTGTGACTATGGGCATCACCTCTGTGTGGCATGTCTAAGCCCATCCAGCTAACTGTAATGGAAGCTGCATTTGCCTATGCAAGAGTTAAACTAGGGCTTCTTTCCCTTGCCTACTTTATGTTTTAATGTAATTAGAAGATGACTAACTGCCTGGAAAAAGGAGCTTCCCTGAAATCTGCTACCTGCTCTCAGCAAGTTCTGCCAGCTTTAATGGACCCATGAGCTGAAGCTGGTCAGTATACAATTATATGTAGAGAGACTTTTGCCATTTTTTACTTCTACACTGCTTTCACTCAGTTTCTATACTGATATCCTCCACTTTTTGCTGCCCTCTTCTCCACCAATATTGGACTGTCATTAAATATAACAAAAGAATCCAATACTTTCCTATTATATAAGTATATTTTCTTTTTATTTCTGTGTGTTGTCTCTTGCAAGATAACTTTTTTTGCTTTAAACCTTTTTTTACGTGTAGTAAGATGCCATCCAAGGAACAGCAGCTTGTTGTGTTCTTTCTATTCAGCGCACTCCCCAGTGCCTTGTTTTGAAAGTCAGGACTCTCACAGCAAGAGTCTTTTTATAAACCACTTACCCATTCAGCAGAACTACATGATGGGCTTTCCTCAGCTGCTTCATTGGTGGATTCATTCCTCCCATGAAGTTCTGCAACTTCGAGCATCTGCTCCTCCTGATGCCTTCCTGCTGGCACAGGAAGTTGTGCAGAACCTTGGTAAAAAACAAATTACAGTCACTGCCTGCTTACTATCCATTTTCAGAGTCACACTGGTACTCTGCCAGAGCTATATAGAGCTCTGAAATGAGGAGTGCAGAGCCTTTGTATAACTAGTCTTGATGACAGGTGCTGGAGCAGCATTCACCTCGCAGATGGAAGCAGCTACCTTTGGGTTTCCGAACACCCCTTAGGCGATAAAGTTTGTACCATGAAGACTGATCAAGTTCATACAGGAGCCTCAAGAGACATGCCTGTGTCAACCCTAGTGACTAAAATAGGAGCTTTCATTTGCCTAAATCTCTTCCCCCTGCTTTTTTAATCTGCAAATTGAATTGCATCACAAGTCATAGATATTCCACCTATATCCCTGACAGCTCACAAGCTGAGTAAGCCTCACACCGCAGCCATAATAGTCATGCTACAGTTACTTAAGAGGCTGCCTTCGGTTAGATGTCACTGGTCTGTACCCACCACCTGCAGATGCCCTACATTTATACTTGCCTTTTACCCTTGTGAATTCTTCCATACTTCATTTGTAACACACAAAAATCAATAATTACTAAAAAAAAAAATCACAGCTTAAAAACCATAGCTCAAAACAAAGTGCCCAAAGTGGGGTCTTTCAGATTTCATTTCCAGATGTCACTACCTAGAGTAAGAACTTTTTGCAGAGCAAAGCTCTGTCTCCTCACTTTTTCAGTTTGCTAAGAAATTATCAGAATTTATATTCTTTCAATATCCTAGACAGGTCAGTTTAAGTGATTACTCTTTCTGGAAAGATAAATAATGGAGGCAAGTGGCTGCAAGAATGCTTACTTGAACTAAAAGCCATGCTTTCTGATCCTTCCTCTCAGCTTGGTGCCCCTAGCAGGTCAGGACTAGGTGAACAAAATTTATATATCAAAATTCCTCTTTGTGATGCCTCTTAAGTGCAGCAATCCAGCCATCTCAAAACAAACACACCTAACTTAGAAAGTATGTGTTAATTGAAATATTTGTCACTCACCAGAAAGTTTTGGGTGCTGTTTCTTTTTGTAGCAAAGGCACAAGATTCCCACTGCCACTAAGAAAGGAATGATGGCCCATATTGCCAAACATCTGCTTTTCGTTGAGTGAGCTTCTGCAATTATACATTTGAAATAAAGTTACATACTATTCAAAGATACCAGAAAAAAAAAAAGTGAATTCAGAAGTGAATCATTCAGTGCCCCCACCCAAGTGCAAGGTCATCTACACATCACCCGTTCCTGACAGATGCATGACTGATAAACAGTAACATCAATCCCTCCTATAGCTCCTGCCATTTGACAGTTTTTTTCTCCCAGTGTCTAATCTGACTATTTTCTGCTTATATTTAAGGCTATTACTACCTCACCAAGTAAGAGATTAGGCCATTTAACTAATTTTAGGAGCTCAAATTATTTGAACTCTAACAGCCTTTTATATGAATTTCCCCCCCATTTTAAACACTACTTCATTCATTCTTTGCCACTGATGTTTTCTAAATCTTTGACCATTTTTATGCCTGCTTTTGAACTACCCATTGGCCAACAGTGTAAAATACTGTGCTGGATGAATGAAAAGGTTCCTTCTCATGACTTGACCAGTCGATACATGAGTGATGTTTGATAATGTTAAAGGTCTAGTCAGAGCTATTCCCCTAGTCTTTGCCTACAGTTGAGAGGCAGAAAGTGTCAGAGATCAGCATTTTCAAGAATGCATAGTACCTTGAGACAGTTGTGCAGCAGAAGTGAGATGAATTGTTTTCTAGGTATGTCACATTCTTTTCACAATTTAAGGTGAAACGTACATCACTCCCATTGCTGAAAAAATTGCGTTTGAATACTCATTGTATTAATGCTTTTTCAGTGCTTAGTTCAGAATAGGGACCTTAATTTTCTCCCCTGAAAAGGTTACCATGTAACTAAGGAGACACAGCCTACACAAAACATTTTTTCGTAATAACTTTATGGACACAAATCCCTATAAATATAGAGCCCATATTGTTCTATCTTCCATATTGATTTCTTTCCCATTTTTTATTAGAGAACTTGTAATAAAAAGACCAAATTGTTATTAAGGGATACATATTACGGAACAATATGATTGTTTCTGCCATTCTTAGCACAAGGCAAATTCATTCACTGTCTCACATCTAGCCTACCAAGTCCCTTCTGAGAAGGAATTGATTGGGTCTTTTGTAAAACACACAGCTGATGCACAGCTTTTTTTGTAAACCTTAACTAATATGTCCTATTAGCAAACCCTTATAGAAGAACACAAAGACTACACTTAGGGGTCTTAAGGCAGAGAGCTTAAGTCCATTGTCATTAAGAACTGTTCATGTGGTCTCTGTCCCATGCATCCCGAGATCCACAGCATTGAGGGAGAGATGTGGGAGAGTGGGAGGAAATTTATAAAGCAGTTCAAACTGAAGACTCTTTATGACGACAAGTTATTTATATATATATAATATATATAAAGCATGCATAAGTTCCTGCTAGCTTACCTTTCTCTTCAACAGTCACAGTTGTCCCATTTCCATACAGTTTCTTACAGAAAGGTATTTCAATAATTATCTCACAGTAGTAAAGTCCAGTGTCATTTACTTTGGCAGATGTTATCTTTAGCACATCCTCGCTTTCATGGGTGTTGTTGGATATGCGTACAAGTTCGGACGATACATTTTTGGTGATGTTCTCTTTATTAACATGATACCAGCTTATTCTATACCTCTCCACAGGTTTTTTCCAAATACAGGCAATTTCAGTGTTGTCTCCAGTTGATAGATGTATATTCGTTGGTGTCTGAATGACTGTTAAGTTCTTGGGACCTATAGCTAGTGGAGAAATGCACATAGATTTAGAAGTTAAAGCAGCAAAGAAATGACATTACTTGCTGTAACGTCTACAATCACATTATTTAAAATAATGTTAATACTGTACAATCATTATGACGTTCATTGTTAAGATTAGCTACTACCCACTTTTTCCTTGAATAATGGCAATTACTTTCTGGTTAAGGGAATCTTTTAGTGCAGTATGTTAAAGCCCTCTGTCATTGCCTGGGTGCAAAAAATGATTTTCTGTGTACTCACTGATATGATTATTTTCTGTTTTTAACAAAAAGCTTTTCTAAAAGAGGCTGAGTCTGAAGCATATTAAACACTTGATCTGCCAGATAAAGAATGACCAAAAGGAGTAATTCAGAATGACTAATCAGTGAATAGTGAAAGACTCATCAAGATGAAAGAAAGATCCACTGTAATTTTTGTCACCCTGTAGGAGTTCTTGTCCTGCACTATTTCTAATTAGTGACAAATGTACAGCATTTTTGAAGGTGGTTCTTTAATTCTGTTCAAACTTCTTTCATTAATTTTTGCTGACAAGTAGTTTATAGCATCAAATTCACATCCTTAGTTTAGTAAGTATACAATACGCCATGCAGACCACAGTTGTCTCAGCAGGTCTGTTGCCTGGCTTTTAGCTAAAGCTGACTTGGACAGTATGAGAAGAAATCAAACTTTACTCTTCCTGCTTTAAATGTCTTTATCACTCATTGTCCACATGCAAAGTGATCTGCGTGAGGTACTTCACAATACTGTACAAGTATTTTCTTCTGAAGTGAAACTACTGTGTGCATATACCTTTTTTTTATTCCAATGACATTGATGCTCATCAGAAAAGTGCTAAACCTATTAAATATATCCCTGTGACTGCTGAGACCATTAGTTTCATATGCTGTGTAAAGAATTATAATTTCCTTTTTTCTAACATTTACACTAAATGTGAAGAACTACTCATAATGAGAGTAAACTGTATGATTTTCTTCCATATTTTATCCTGTTTGTAGCTCAGGCAAACTTCACACCAACATGTAAGTAATGGAAGGATTTTGCCCGTCTGGTCCTAAAATGGCATGTGACGAGTTTTACCATAATTATGCAAATGACCTTCCTTCAAAAAAGCCATATATTCATCATTCTTAAAGGAGTTAGGCACCTCTACGTTTTATACAACACAGCACTCAACAACTTGCAGAGAACAATATGGACAATACAGGGGTAAACAGAAGAAAAATTAAGGGAAAGAATGGACATGGTGTGTCAATGACAATTTAGAAGCTCTTCAGGTGTCAAAGCCCTGATCACGAATTGCAGTTTTTCTGTTCATTTGGTTTGTCGTTTAAAATACAACTGTGCTATAGGCTGTGCTAAGTTTCTGTCCTGCGACTTTATTATTTCTGAAAAATATCACTGAAAAAATACTTTTGCCCTTGCTTAATCTCTTAATCTCTCTATCTTCTGTTCAATTTTTAAATTTATGATGAACACCTTCAGTATAATCCAGTGCAATTTGTACTGAAGAAGAAACAACGAAACCTTATCTGCTTTGTATTTCAGTAGCTATGTGATCTAGAACAAAACCTCCTGAACATTTTAAAATTCTTCATTCAGTGCTTGTCACAATAAATATCCAAGTCTGGAGGTCTAAGAAAAATGATGCTTGCATTAAATGAACGTAATTTTGTGTGTCAAAGTGTGCAATTGTTTCTCCACACTTTTTCTACAACAATCTCTTTGTGAAAAGATTCCCCATGCATTTTAATTTTGATATCAGCATTATGAAAATATAGTTAACATTCTCCTTGTCTCTCACATAAGCCTACTTGAGGTAGATATACTGTACGAAGTTATTTTAAATCCAGCTCAAGAATTGTAGGTGACTAACTACAAACAAAACAAAGTATACAAACAGCACTTACCTAAGCAGCCCAAATACATTGTTAAAATAAATTGCAGTGTAATTATGATCATCTTGCAGGATTATTAGCACTTGTATCGGGGTGTCTTTGTTGAAGTTCAGCAAAACAATAAATGAAAGCATGTCAGACTTTGAGTTTAACTTCCTCTTCTGTCATGTGGTGAGGACATTAAAAACCTAAATGCAACCCAAATTTTCCCTACACTCTTTGAAACAGCCATCATGGATGTGTCTGGTTTAGACTCCAGACATCCTATCTGAACTCAAAACATTTCTTTAAATTTTAGATTTTGTCCTAACCGGTTGCCTTTCAACACGAGATTCGTCTCTCTTCTGATACAACTTGAGCTGCTTTTGCATACAGTGGTCTCATATTAACATTTCCCATTTCATTTTTGCTATCCTTCATTTAAAGGCATTTTATGAAGATGAGATGACTTTAGCTCCTGTGTACGTGCTTGCCAGCATCCTCTTCCAGCCAACCCAACAAGTCTTAATCCAAAACCAGATAGACAGTGATCGTTACACTGATGTCAAGTATTACTCCTGTCTTTCCTTATCACACACATCATCATCTTTCCAAAATCTTGTCTAAATTTTTACCTCCTGTGAAAAGTACTTTCCTACTTTTGCCTTAACAGTAGGATAACTCCATTGGCAGGAGCAATGGAGGAAAGCTGGCTTTGAGGATCATACTCGCAGTGGCCCCCAACATCCTGCAACATCCATGGGAAACAATCCAGGACACCACGGTGTTTATGCATTGCACCTCACCATTACCTCTGTGGGTGCAGTTGCATTAATGCAATACCAGTGCCACATATATTAACTAAAGCTTGTTTCGGGAAGATTTTAAGCATGGGTTAAATAAAATGATCTACAGTTACGTCAACAAGTTAAGGACCATGTTGAAATTAATTTAATTAATTACAAAAAAAAAAAAATTAAACCACATACAGTTGTCTATGTAGTGTCCCCCAGTACTGACTTTTGGTTCCAACCAAGAATTACCTACATTGCCTGGCAACAGAAGTGGAAGACTTTGGTTCCACTGCTTCCATTTTGCCAACTTAGTCTTGTTCCCTGGACAGATGGACAGATGCTTCAAACTCATATTTACCAAGCCAGGCAAATCTGTCTCATAAACATGTTCAGTTGGATAGCATTGAAATTGCAATGACAGAAGTTAAAAAAAAAAAAAAACAAACCAAAAACATATAGACATGCTAAGGACATGAATCATTTACAATAAGAACTTGCTAAGAACCTGTCCATTGCAAAATTTCCTAGAATTAACAGGTTTTAGCAGCACTGGGCAGGGGTGCAGAACAGCTGAACTGTAACTATATGTAAGGAAGACACAGCCACATTTAAAGCCTAAAACACTGTTTCTTCCTTCCCATTTGTCAAAACCAAAACTGTAATGCATCAGCTCACCTGCATCTCAGTATCTACCTCACAGAAGCAGTTTTCAGTATCATTTCAGTGTCATTTAGACTGACAAGTAAACTTAAAAATGATACAATAGCAAAGATAAATGTCACAAAGTGCTGAAGATTATCTCCATTTCTGATGGCACCCTGGTGACTTAGTTACCACCTTTTAGAGCTAGTGCGGACCTAACAAATACCTTTAAATTCAAGTGAAAGAAAGGATATATTAAAGTAAAAAATTTATAGTTAAGGATATTATTTAACTACATTAAACAATTCTGTTAGAATTGATATTCATGTTATATTTGGTATTGTGAATCAAAGATGTTGAATAAATGAAGTATGCACGTGTAAATTCAAGGGAAAAACTAGTTTCCCTTGTATTTAAATATATACATTTGTGCATTCACTGTTAAGCAGCTGACAGCTCCAGCATGCAGAATATTTTGTCTAGAAACTAGGTGAAGGTTTTTCAGTAGTGCTGACAGCAGCTTGTATTTACTCTGAAAGATGCCTTGCTTCTAATCCAAAGCATGTACTAACTGTCAGAGCTGAAATGAACTAGCACACAGAAAAAGGTGTTGGGAAAAAGTTTTATTTTTAGCCCTGGTTACTTCATTGTACCGTTTTACAACACAACCTGGTAAACAGTCATCGCAGAACTACTTAGTGGGTAGAAAAATATGGTGTCAAAGTTTCTTAAATCATCTTTGCTGCAAGAATTAGTGCATCACCCAAATTGAGTATGTGGGTCAGGAAAGTATCTACAATAGAAAGATCCTTTTAAGTTTTCTTTTTGTTCTGCTATTTAATCTTAGATAACCTTGGAAACGGCATCGATGCATTTGGACTCTGCACATGTGTAACTTCGCTCACCTGTGTGCTGGAGATGAGTGCAGAGCAGCTGTCAGGACAGAGGTATTCTCTCTTGGAGAGGCAGAGACAGTTATAGCCAGTCTCTTCCAGATACCTTGCACAAACCCACCTTCCCCACACCTTTCTTTATGGTGTTCAAGAATGCCACTGGAGGCATACTGAAAAATAAGTTTGAAACTTTTAAACAAAGAGAACATAAATCCCCTCCCTCCTCACCCATGTGTCAGACGTGCTTGAGAGCTTGTAACACAAGCGTTAGTGAGACAGCAGCACTTTGAGGTGTTACTGTCAGCTGGGAACATTTAATAATCTACAGCAGCATCGAGGAGAGCCTATGTGAAACTAAAGGTAGTCAAATGAGCTTGTAATTCTGCTGCATTGAAGTAAGAAGCTGCAGCAAAAACCATTTACGTGTATTTGTTATGAAAATTTAATCTGGTATTTTCATACTGGAAACAAGATTCTGAAGTACTAAGTCAAAGACGTGTTACCGGATTCTTTTAAAAAAAGCTTTAATTCACATTTGCATTTTCCAGATCTTCTTCAAATCATTAACAAATACTGTAGAAAAGTGCAGCTGTGACAAAATCAAGTTCAGGTGAAAATGGAAATTTGACCTTTGTTGAGCCTGACTCATGAATCTTCCCCTCTTCCAACTCAAACACAAGGTGGAAAGCATGCTATCACTTGTGGTTTGTATCAAGTACCAAACTCCAATGTAACACACCTTCTAACTTCTCATGACAGTCAGTGGTGTTCTATGTGTTCTGTATGATACATACACATTATTAATTTTGTCTAGCTATGACCCAAACCAAATCACTAAAACCTTAATTTGATATTAACTCTAGGATTCCTCTTGTCACATTTACTTACTAGCACAGAAAAACCACGCCTATTTTATTTTCTAACTGTGAATAATAAAGTACATCTCAGTAGGAAAAACAGCTCCACAGCACAAATGGACTGACAAACCAAATATGCCAGTTGTGGTTTTCACAACTTTCAAATGATTTTTAAAAGTGCAAATGATTCTTTCAGCTGATCTAGTGAAAAACATGAAAAAACAAACCAAACCAAAACCAAATAGAGAAAAGATGTTTTCTAGAGAAAAGATAAAAAAGAGGCCTTGGGCACTGGAAAAGGAGATGGTAAAATGGGGTTTACTGAGAGCCACTCTTTGTCCCTGGACACAAAAAGTACTCCACCAGCTCTCGAGGAAATTCATGCTTCTACTCCTCAAAATTACATAGAATGATGGAACAAATATAATTTCGCTTTCAAATCAAAATGAACTGACCTCCCACAAGACCCAGAACAGCAGCATCTGAGAGTGTCTGCAGCCAGGAGCTGTGGACAAATGAAGCTGTTATCAGAAGATTCTGTGTTTCAGACACTGGTTTCACTCTGACTGCTTGTCACATGCTCTCTTTCCCCCATACCACAGTGCTCTGCTGTCTCCTCCTCACTCTTCCACTCTAGCACTGCCACTTCCTTAACTCCAGCCAAAGTTAAACCCAAAGCTTATTTACCATAGCACAAATACGCCATGTGTGATTTTTTCCTCTGCTTGTAACGCTGCATCCACACACTTGAGTAGCCCATGTGATGTATGGTTTGAAGTAGTATTTAAATACAGAGTGGCCTGATTTTTATCAAGTCTTGATGTAGCACCACAATATTTCTCCTCACTACCTTGACATGTGAGGGAAGAAAAAGTATGATTACTAAATGGGTCCCTCTTCAGAGATTTGAATGCCTGCAGGCTCCAATTCCGGGGGCTGGGATTTCTCCAGAAAGAAGAACATATAACATATTCAATGACATCTTCTAGAAGGAATGCTGTGCTTTTTACAGACCATAGTCTTGGATGCCTCCAGTGCAATACAAGATCTGACTCTGAAAATTATTCCAATAGCAAATTGTACTGAAATAACTCCAGAGAAAATATTCCATGTTTTTGTTTTTCATTTAAAACAGAAGGTCTCCAAAAATTGAAGTAGGAACCCCCCCAACAGATAATGAAGTTGATAACAAGATACTCCTGTTTACAGTATCCTGCATACAGGTTTTTGTGTGATTTGCCTTAACACAGCCTACTAGAAACACATCAATCTGACATCTGGGAAAACAGTGCCCAGAGTTAGCAGCTGTAGGATCCTTTACTGCTTGGCCAGGATTGACCATGCAATTGCACACTGAAGATAGTTTGATTTTTACAATCTACCAGCATGACTTGCCGTTACCAGCACGTGTATTATCGAATGCTACTTCAGTCACAAGAATAAGATTTATAATCATACCACTGTGTAACCTACACAGTTATACCCATTATACTACATGGCATAACCAAGCAGGGAATGAGAAAAGATGTACAAGCACGGAAAATGACTTAGCTGAACATACTTCATTTCCCAGATACATACACAAAACCGAACGAAAAATAGCTGCCATCATGCTTTACTGCATCCTAGTTACAATGCTATATACTTCCCCTTGGGGCCTAATGTTGCAGGAAAATGGCTTTCACTGCAGCAGGGCAGGTTAGATTGGCATATCACTAAATATTTATAGCCAAGTATGAAAAATAAACAATGGGAAATATGAAACAACCCTTCTTCATCCAATAACTGAATTCAGCAGTTTCTACAGTGATTTTAATGAGATGCAACCAGTTAGTATACACAGGCTGCCTACACAAAAAAAATGACCACCAGCACTGCTCTTCCAGCATAACTATTTCACAATAGCTATTCTGGGAGAGCCCTTTGCAGTCCGTCTCCTTTGTTCTTGAACAGTGTCTCCACATGGAGGAAATTATTGCTGAACAGCCGAAGTAAATTAGAACAATGACCACAGTAAAATGTCATTTTCACATGATTCTAGATCTGGAATTATTAACTGACTGAAAAGGCACCTATGTTCTTCTTTTAAACCTATATATTTACTCTCTCAGTTTTACATTTCATTGGTCAGAAATAGTTTTGTACAGTGTTGCACCAAACATAATTCATCATTACCACTGCAGTGAAGTGACTAACTTGATTCTCCTCTCAAATATGTGTGTCTTCATGGTGAATATGTAAAATAAGTAGAGATGCCCAACGGCACATGAACAGAATCAGATTCTACAGCTCCACATTGTTTAGAGCTATGAAGAAAAAAGAAAAAAGCAACTTTTCTTCTGGACACAAATACACACCAGCTATTAGGCAAGCTGACACACTGTCCAAGTTTCCTTCTGCTGCTGCTCAATCAGATCTGCTTAGAATTTGCACTTACTGCCAGTTTAACCCCTCAAAACAGTCCTCCATAATTAGCTCCAAGTTGATGCTAATGAAACATTTCCTGTTACCACTGTGCACATTCTTTGAGCCTGAGAAATATGAAACTTCACAGTGTTGTAAGAACAGTGCTCCTGCTTCAGGTTATGAGTTAGCTACTGGCCTTGGGGCAATACATCTTCTATCAACAGATGCGCTCCAATTTACCCAGAACACCAGACTGAACATCCAGGATGAGGATACTGTGAAGCAAAGCCAATCAGTTTTGAACCTTAAGCGACACAATTTAAATTAACTTAGTGCAAAGGAATATAAACAGCACATTCAATTTCAGTTTACAGCAAAGCAGACCCTTTGTAATTGTTGCCCAAAGTAGCTGAAACACAACAGGTATTTGTCCTTGTATGTAAAAACAGAACGTCACTTGGCAAATCACTGTTCCGTGATTTGGAATCATGTCTCTTAACAATAAAAACCTTAAGAAGGGACACTCCAGATCATCACTAATTAGAAAGACAATTCAAGACTGTAGGACTAATATGACTTTATCAGTGTTCCACATAGCATCCTAGAAGCAATCACTTTGAAACCACCCACAGATAGCACGAAAATGTTCAGTGTGCTTGTACTGCAACACCAAGGTCAATTTTGAATTGAACACGTTTCAGAAAAAGAACGAGTTAAGAATAATTAACCAACAAGAATACCCGCAACTCAGGCCAACAGTTAAATTAAATTTAGAATTTATTATAAAATGCCTATTTCTTTCATTAACAGTGGATTATTTTTTTTAAGATCATTCCTATCTTGAAACAAAAATTGGAAGCTATTACATATTCACTCCTGAAATACAATGTCAAACTTCATTGGCCTTGAAAGTACACAAAGAAAGTCCGTATTTCCTTTGGGTGAACAGTTACCATGCAGTTTTCTGAGGGCTCTGTGGTGTTGAAGAATGCTGTAAAACACAGAAACATTGGTGAGTTATTAAAGATTTACTCAAAATGTACATATTACTGGAGCTCAAGAGTTTTAACTCATCACTGATAACACAGATTCTCCTCCCTCAAGCTATAAGTAATACAGAGTTTAAGATATACCCATTCATAATATTAAAATATATAATGCATCTACTTTTCACATACTGACTCACACAGAAAACACGAAATGACCACCTGGTCATGCACCTTTTCTTCATCATAAGTAAACAGCAAGCAAGTTCCTAGCTGCAGGTCAAGTAGAGCTCTAAACACTCATCCAGCCCAGCCCAAAACCTCTGCAAGCTTTTTACAAGGCACTTATATGTGTGTGAGTGACAGTAAGGACAATGTCTAAGCAAATAACTGGAATGAGAAATGAAATGAGGTCACCCACAGCATTTGACTTGAGTGTCAGCCCTAACTTTAATCATATCCACACAGTCCTTTTCAAGCTGATTACAGTGGGGATTTTTAACTGCAGCTGCCTGGTTTTCTGCAGCACAGGCTTAAGTTTAGATTAACACAACTCATCAGCATCTAACAAAATCAGCCTGTCTCACAAGTGTGAATTCATGAAGTAGCCACTTCTATCTGGACAAAGATAACTCCAGAAAGATTTCAAGCTTTTTTACAATTCTAGGCAAAACAAGCCATCAGAGCAATACAGCAGTCTAGTACTTGCAGGGAATCTTTGCTAAATGCTACTACTTGCAGGTTGTACCAGATACCAGGTCCGCTGTATTGAACAACAATACATTTTTAATCTTGCAAATATGTTTATATTTTTAACTAGACTATGCATCAAGCTTCAACAGTCCACAACAATAAGGACACCAACCACCTTATTCCACCTACCTTTGCTTGGATAACGTGCAGTCTTCCATTTCCACCGTTCCAAAGTGTTTATATCCCAGGTGCCAGTGAGCGATCGCTCTTCCACTGCCATCACTGATCCTAATCCCTTCAGCAAAGACTGTGAGTAAAGAAAACACAAGGAGTCAAACCACCATTTATTGAGAATTGCATCACACTTACGGGTCTAGTACACAGTTAGACCAGAGTAGAACCTCCATCTCTACCATTGATCTCTTAAGCAGAGCAGCATAGAGACCTTAAAAATCTGCTAGGTTATGCAACACAAGGGCAACTATGGATTGACCAGGTTCAAACTAAGAAACTGAAGCGCTGAGAGCTTCCTCTGTGTTATAGCTAAGTTCAAAGCCTACATGATGGAAGTGACCAAACTTTCAACAACACACAGAAATAAACTATAGAGGAAAAAAATATCATAGAATCATTTTGGTTGGAAGTGACATTTAAGATCATTAAGTCTGACCATTAACCCAACACTGCCAGGTCACGATGTCCCTCAGCACCACATCTACATGTCTTATAAATACCCCCAGGGATGGTGACTCCACCAGTTCCCTGTGCAGCCCGTTCCAGTGCTTGACAACCCTTATGCTTGTTTCCTTTAATCCTGTCTATGTTTCAGTATCTATAGGTACAACTTGCAGTAACTAAAGACAACAGCAAAACAGAATCCTACTCTCTGCACTGGCTAAGGTTCTGCAGGAAGTGTTATACAACCAAGAGCTCAACAAAACCAGTCCTACTGATAGTTATGCAGATCTTCATGCTGTGCCTATGGCAACTTACTTTGAAGTAACAGCTTCTGTACTGAACAGCTGAGTGAAAATATGCTCTGCTTCCCTCTGAGGTTAAAGATCTCCAGTCTCTAGCACACAGGATGTTTCATTCTAGAACCCGTTCTCTGTGGAACAATAACATCTCAAGGGGTATTCTTTCTTGAAGGATTAGATTTACCTTCAGATCTACCATCACAGGTTGAGACAACACAGGATCCTCTCCAGCTTCATACAAGTGCCTAATTCTTAGCAGGACACGACTGAAGTCTGCATCACCTTGCTTCTGTTTACCTTTAACAGAAAACCAAATGCAAACATTTTCTTACTTTAAAAATAAAAATAACTTTGAAACTTTTTTTTTTTTTTTTTTTTTTTTTTTACTTTTTAACTATTATATTGAATTTTTATCCCTTTTTTTACTTTTTATAAAGGGAAAGAGGACTAACATTAGGAAATATCCATCTTCCACTGTTGACAGGAATACACTAACAGGCACGATGAGCTCATGCAGGAGAAATCTTTCACTATTTGAGAAAATCATACAGTACAATTAACTTTCTTAACAGAGGAATTTAACACTTTGAATAAATGAAGGTTCTAGCCACAGTACTAGTTTCACAGTTTCTAGAAAGAAAAGAAAGTCTGCTTTTTGAAGTATAACATCCAGCCACCCTTTTGAAGGCACCTACCCATGTGGATGCTGCGGACCTGCTCTGCATGATTAGAGCTGTATCTCCACCCTGGAATGCTCAGAGTCTGGACATGAAGATTAGGTGGGACAGTTACAGGTGAACTTTGGACTGAATTCTGCTGAAGTTGTCTGGGTAGCTTTGGCTTATCTCCTACATGCAAAGTGCAACAAAGCAAACATCAAACTTCCATCACACATACAAGCCTGGCTAGGGTACTGTGGAACGGTAAAGAGATTTTTGCTTTTTCTGCCAAGGTAGATGCAAAGCAAATGATGTGCTTTCTCCCCTAAGGCTGTCTAAGATACAAAGCAGCATGATTTTAACTGCTGGAGAAGTGTATTAAAACTTTCCATAAAACAAATTTCACTGCAGCTTGAAGTTGCTATTCCACCACCTGACTTCAGTTTTAGTTAATAAGTCAAACAAATATTTTTAAAATTAATTACTCAAAAATGGTCATTAGGGACTCAGCACCCAGAAAGCTGATGTACAGTGAACTAGCTACTTTGCACTAATTCCTTGTGTGGACATTTTGTTCTCGTTAGAGGCTTTAAAATTTATTCTCCTCTGAAAGTAGAGATAATTACATAACAAGAGAAACATTTCATATACTTGGACAACATCCATGTTTGAAATTACTGAAAAGTAATTAGCAGGCTCTAAATCTGCCTCCTAATTCACTGTATACTAACTTTGCCACACAGGAGGCTTGAAGTCTGTATTTACGAACTTAACAGCATAAATCAGAGCAAACTACATAAGCCATTCAGATGCTAAACATTGCACAGGAGACAGAATGAGTTACCTGATAATGCTCCAAACATTACTATTGGCCTATGTTCTAACTCCAGTCCACTCGTCCGATACAAAATATTGGTGACAGTCTTGCTTCCTAAAATAAGCCAAATCACAGGGCGAACCACTGAAGAGTCATTCAAAGTGAGATTGTAATTCAGGTCCCACTGAAGGTTGTTCCATAGTCGCCTGTGAAGCATCACCTGTATTGGGAAGGTAAATGTCACAACGGTAATCAGAAATTATGTTCTCCCAGAAAAAAGTATAATTTATATGTTACCTCCACTTGTCCATTTCCTTGACTTGACACACCATGAGCTCTTTCTGCAAGCAGCATCAGCCTTGTGGTATCATCTTCAATGTAGGCAGTCTGAACCATAGGGTAATAGTTCTGAACACACAGTAATTCATGCAGTGATATTAGCTTAGGAAATGGTAACGGAGAACAAAGATAAGACACAACTGACTTTGGAATATGCCTTTGTGCCTACCCGAGCCACTGTGTTATTCACATATGCCTTGAACGGTCTTTTCTGAATCTGATATCCATTGCTGTCCGTGTAGAGCAGCTGCCTGGTGTTCAAATTTGTGCTTGTTCTTAGAACTGCTTCACGATTTAATTCCAAAGGCCCAACTCTGTATTCTTGCTCTATCCTACGGCAAAGCAACTTCCCATCATAGCCTTCTGGTACTGTATACATCCTGGTATATACTGCATATAGGTAATTCTGAGCAGTAATATTACTGTAAAAATGAGAGGAAAGGATATGCAGAGTTTATGAAGTTAAGTCAAGACTTGCAAATCATTTATGACATCATCCTGCAGACAGACAACTTTCTTCCCTGTTTTCTACATATTCCATGAACACGTGTAATTATTTTTAATGTCAATTTAATTTTCAAATGTACAGATATTAATCTGGAGCAAATGACAGAAGTGTAAAAAGGACTCTTCATTTGATTAGAGAGGTTCATTTTTTCTGCAAAATTAATAAAATTTAAAAATAATTATGACTGCATAAGCAACACATTTACATTCTACAGAATACAGATATTTTTTCAATATGGGCAACATTAATTTTGATGCAAGGATTCCACTCTTTTGCAAAGGTCCTTCTCAATTGCAGTCCTTGTACAATTCATGTAAATCAAAAGGCTTCAATCAAATAACCAGATTTTTTTAGAGGAGTGTGAAGGGGTTATAGACCAATATAATTTTAACACAGAAAAGTAGCTCGTTCATCAGGGAACAGCGTCCTTGTGTAGGATTCATTTCTCCTTTCTCTAATTCACTTGTAAGGAAGATATTCAGTTATAAAAATGAACCATTACATCCAAATTCCACCCACATAAGATGTTAGCTGCAATTTTCATTGAATTGTACAGAACCAGCATCCCAACAGAAGCTGCTCTATCAAGCCAGCCACAGAAGATAACTCTGAACAATCTTTACCTCCTTCCCTGCAGCAAGATGTGCTATTTAAAGAAGGTGCTTCCTCAGCCCTATATTTAGCAGATGCATTCTAGTTCTTTTGTCTAAATCCTAAACAGTGCAAAGAGCTCACTGTTTAGGAGTAACTATACAGAATGAATCTCATACATATCTACAGAGAATTAAACAACCTAGGGAAGTGAAGCTGTAATGGTGTTGTACCTGTAGAAATACTGCCGTATCTCTGTCATCAAGTTTCCAAAAACCACTTCTAATCCCACTGCTTTTGATACTGGAACAGCTGAAGCATTTGGGCTAAATAAGTAGTTATCCGAAATGGGTCCTTTCATCACATCTCCGTTCACATGGTACTCAAAGAACTCCTGGGTCAACTGGACAGTCTGGTTAGTCTCCCTATGAATCCACAAAAGAGGAAAAGTTATATCGCTTACAAACACATTTTGTACATAAAAGATGCAAAGCTGAACTGCCACAGTAATGAGGCTGGAAATGTAAGGGGGGGAAAAAAAATTAATCTGTTTCCTCTGAGTAACTGATTTTTATAAGATTTAGTAAGTGAGGACAGCAGAGAACTAAAATGCTTCCCATTAAGACATCTGTTAGTGTGCAAATAAATGAAGTTTCCAAGTCATTTTATATTTCTGTAAAACAGAAACATCTTAAGACAGAAACAGCACCTACATTAGCTCATTGTTTTGATGTGAGAGTTTTGCTACAGGTTCCAAACCTAGCCATTGCACAAAAGTGAGGTACATCACACCACACCATATTAATGAATAACCAGGTTCATTTAACTGACTTTGGAGCCAGGTAAATCAGCACGATGCAAGTTTCCATATTTAATGCTGGTAACAAATATAACGTCAACAGGATAGCAAAACTTACATTCACTCAATACCTGCTCTTTCTGTCCTCCTTTCTACACTGAAGCTTACAGTTCAGCTATTCACTACTGCATATCACAGTCTATGTATGGAAAGCCATATGAGGCAATTTAAGATGTAATTGCCCTCAGCTACCTGCTCTGCTCCTCTCTTGGAGCCTGAAGCCTTGCTGGCAAAAGAGGAAAAATCACTTAGTCTGGCATATAAACTTAAGCTGCCAACCATTTTAGTTAGTGTTAATATAGCAACCTATGAACTGTAATGACTGAGGAACAAAACATCTATTCCTGTTATAGGGCATTTCCAGTGCAGGTGCAGGGCCCAGAAGTTGCAATTGTCACAGCTAAACTTTAAAAGGCTTCACAGTTGAAGGTATCAACTTTTTTAAGCTTTCCTCCCCCCCTGATCTGGCGCCTTGCTCCTTCCTGTTGCCCCAAAGCAAACTTCCTGAAACTCCAACATTCTGGGCTTGCCTGAAGGCTTGGGAAGAAAGTAAATACCCATTTCTCCTACATGCTGAATTCCAGCTCTTGCTGCCTGATAGAAAAGGATGGAGAAAAATGAGATTTGAATTGCGATTTTTGTTCTTCCTCATATTTATTATATTACTCATGGAATGTAGAAACAGATCTGGAAGTGATTTGAGAAACTACTTACACCAGGACTCTTAATTAAGGCACTTCTTCACTTTTAAATACGTTTTTTACTATACTGTACAACAAGTTCTTGCTCTAGAAGGCATAATTATGAATAAAACCACAAAGGTGGGAGAGGTGTAGTATTCACTAGGCCAGTGCCAAAGAGGTCAAATCTTCCATCAGTGTATAGCTGACAATCTGATTCCTGAGCAGGAAGAAAGCAGCACAGCTCCAATGAAGCTGAAGAAATCCGGCCAGTTTGCATCACCTGAGAAGGACGATCTGCAAACCTCAGATCTCACCTTGATCTTGATTTTTCTTCCACTTTATTTACCATAGTAAATAGTATTTCCTTAGCTAAATGTTTCCTTTCAAAATGTTCGGTAGTTTCCTACTGCAGAAACAGTGATACAGGACTTGCAAAACACTACTAATGAGTAAGAAAAAGCTCCTGCTTTTTCATTTAAGGCTCACTGTATAGCCATAGTGTATGTGCTTATTTATTTTTTTCATGCAAACACACGCATTCATAACCCTCTTTAGTTCTAAAGTACAATGAGATTTGCCTGATCTACTAGTTAATACTGTGATATGTCACCTTAGACTGACTGCATGGTTAAACAGGGCAATGACATTCCAGAAACAGTATGGAGTAACACCTAGGCTAGTGTTGGTGTTTCTTGTAGAAAAGAGGAGATGTGGAAATAAAAAAAAGGATTGTAAAGAACATTTTGTTAGATAATTCACAGAATTGAGGCACATGATACAGTCCTTGGACTTATTTTTACAAAGGGTTTTACAGAATCCAAAACATTGTTAAAAACAAGCGGGCAATCTCACCTCTCTGTAATGCTGAGCATCAGATTGGTGTTTTGGTCAAACAAGACCTGGTAGCAGTTGTTACCCACAGGAAGCAACTGTCGACTTTGTGGATCTGCATGAGTTCTGTCTTTTCGCTCATACTTGACTGATTTTCCAATAAACGCAGCCTGCTTGCCATTCAAGAGTTTAATACTGTATTTTCTGTAGCTCAGACCATGTATTGCAACTAGAATATAGAGATCGTAAGTAGAATTGGACTCCGCTGAGCTCTGAACCTGTATGTTAACATACACAACAATACTCAATTACAGAAAATTAATTAGCAAGCCCTAAATCACAAAAATGAACTACTACTTTAAAAATAAGTTTCTCAACATGCCATTCATAGTAATTCTCAACTATAATGTAGATCTGTGCTGCTTTTAATTGGGAGTTTGATGAATCTGGGTTAAGCTTAGCCTTTCTGTGAAGGAAGGAGGGTAACTAAGCAAATTACAAAGCTACACCTTATTTTAATGTGAACGTGGAATCGCAGATCTTGATTTAAGATTGCATTGCAAAATTCTTATACGAGCAGAAATAATCACAAATTAAACTAATCAGTCAAATCACAGAAAAGAAACTGAAACATAAGGGAGATGACTAGTGCAAGTATTAGAAAACTCACAGCAAAGAAAGGAAGCACCCAGACGTGGCCCTAAGCAAGGCACATGGAGAGAGAGGTAGAAGCATGAGGCATACTTTTGAACAGCAAACAGAACACCAGTGTTACTTAATATAAAATACGTGAAACAACAATTTTTAATGCATGCATGAGGTGCAGAAGGTGCTAGAGCAGTTGCCACGCCTCACTTCCTCTTAGCCACATACTCATCCCAGGGGTCCGAGCTAAAGATAGCTTTTTCTAAAAAGGAAGGAGTGTAATATGAATGTACTTTTGAGCAGTACATACTGGAAGAAAAAGATCCCACATTGTCTTTGCATTACTGGCAATGAGATTTCATTTAGCCTCTAGTCACCATCCACATGCATATATATGGGTAACCTCTAGCAAAAAGAAAGTACAGACCAACTCTTGAACAGATAAATGTCTTTTTAAAACAAGGAATAACAGCGTGACTTCAGGGCATCCTAAATCATGAAATAGATGCTTTAAATACATGTCACTCTCCTCCTCATAGCTTACAAGGCTAACGTAATTGAGATGGTGGGACTTGTGGGAGGTAAGTAGCTGACAGGTAAGCATGACCATGTGCTAACCCAAGAGACCAATGGCTTCCAGATAAAGGCAGTATGCTCTTACACCATCATCACATATATATGCAGGAACATATATGCAGGCAGCTGTTGTGTATCACTACCTGACTACAATATGCCTTGATGCACGGGGATAGTCTGTCCTGGTTTCAGATGGAAGAGTTAGTTTTCTTCCTAGTAGCTGGTACAGTGCTGTGTTTTGGATTTAATAGGAGAATAATGTTGTTAACACACTAATGGTTTAGTTGTTGCTAAGTGGTGCTTATCCTAAGTCAAAAATTTTTCAGTTTCCCATTCTCTGCCAGTGAGGAGGTGCACAAGAAGACTGGAGGAAGCACAGCCAGGACAGCTGACCCAAACTAGCCAGAGGTGTATTCCATGCCACAGAATGATGACATTAGAATATAAACTGGGGGAAGTTGGCCAGGAGGGGCTGATAGCTGCTCAGGGACTGGCTAGGCATCGATCACTGGGAAATGAGCAATTGCACTGTGCATCACTTGTCTTTCTTGGGTTTTCTCTCTTTTTTTATGTCCCTTTTCATTACAATTGTTATCACTAACATCATCATAATATTTTATTTTATTTCAATTATTAAACTGTTCTTATCTCAACCTATGAGTTTTACCTGTTTGGTTTTTTTTTTCCCCTCCAATTCCTGGCCCCATCCCATGGGGGGTGAGGGGAGGAGTGAACCTGTGGTGCTTAGTTACCTCCTGGGGTTAAACCACAATATAGTATAGTCATAAGACACAGATCATAAAAGCTCCATCCACCTGGCAGAACTCGCCCAGCTACCTGGCATCTCAGGGACAGAGGGGAGCATCTGGAATTGTGTCATGCCTCTTGAGGCCTTACATTCAGGAGGCATTCCTACCTGTTTATCAAGCCATTGATGATGAGCACTCTCTACAGCAGATGCTCCTGAGAAAGGCTAGTGCTAGCTTTCACCTGAAGCCACTTACTTCTTTCCAAGGGAACAGCTGTCCTTGCCTTGGAGTGTGGCTATGCCAAAATGATATGTCATTTGGCAGCTGACTGACCCCTGTTTCTTTTGAGCTTGTAAATGAGACCTACATTTCTTAAATGTCTTCTCCCCAAGGCAATCTGTCAATTGTGCAAACAGGACTGTTAATTGTAGGGCAGGACTTCAACCTAAAAAGCTTTAATGGAAACAGTGTGTTTTACAGAAAGAAAAGCAAGGTAAGAAGTGCCAGGTCACACATAGCAGGTATGCAAAGGACAAAACAAACACAACAGAAAAGCAGGAAACTCTTTTGGACATTAAGACAAAAAAAGTCCAATACTAATACTTGTTTTCACTGTAATACTATATATTACCACACTCTGGCAGGAGGTAGGATCGAGACAGTGAAAACTGACAAGAAATGTAACAGAAAGAAACAACGTTGAAGTACCTGTGCTGGTACAAAATGTCCCAGTTCATCATATACACTTATTGCCGGGTTGCTGACAGAAACCGTAACAAGGGTAGTGATGTTCCATGCCAGTGGATTATAGACAACAACATACTGGTCAACACCTGTAGCACCTTTGTGCACACAAACAAAGCTATCAATCACTAAAACAATGTATTTGTAAACTGTGGTATTAAAAAGTATATGAGAAATCTGTCTAGGTACATCCACCTTATAAAATTTTAACATAAAACCCTGCAGTAAAACTTCATGATTGAAAAAAAGGAAAACATTTTATAGTGCTTCATAAAAGCCTCTTCTGCTTTATTCTTCTATTCTTTACCCAATAAAAAGAGACTGTGTATTCAGAAAATGTCACCTGAGCCAAATGTAAATGCATTTTGTGAAAATAAGCAGCTTACCACAACTCTTGTCATGCAGTGCTAACTTTATCAGAGTTATACAGAAGATCGGATGAGAAGCCTATTCTAAAAACAACCCTGTAAAAAACTAAATCAGTCTGTTGCACAGCCCACAACACTACTTATATTTGACAGTTTAAAAAGCTTCCAAAGTAAAGATAAAATGTACGGTCTTAAGAATAGACTTCTTAAAGTTTCCTTTATGTTTTTTACGCAAGTTGGCAGTACACCACAAGAACATTTCTTAACTGTGACTATGCTTCTTACCACATAATCTTATGTTATATTGTAAGGTTAGTTTAGTAATTACCCTGATCAGCACCTCTTCCTCCCCTCCGTTACATAGTTGAGGACTGAATCTAGGAGCCAGGTCTGATATATGCAGAGGCAGGGCTTGGCCTAATATTAGTTGAAAGGTCCTGATTTCAGATATGTTGACATGATAAATTTGTCTGAGGTTACCTTAGGTCTTAGCAGGTATCGTAAGGAAAACAGGATTTCCCAGCCATAGTTCACAGACCTTAGTTGGTACACAGTACCAATGGTACACATTGATTGTTTTGGAGGAAAACATGATAGCTTTCATAAATTAGCCTGAAAACTGAAAAAGTTGTTAAGAAGTACCTGGTGTTCCCGAGTCTTTATTGTAAACAGAAGAATAGACCTCTCCTTTCTTCTTTGCATTGTTCATGTCAAAGATTATGGAAGCCATTAGCTTCTTTACGTTGAACATTCCATACATCAAGTTATTCATGTACATGTCCTTCACTTTGGGAGACTCTGTGCCTGTTATACCATCATGGTGCTGGACCTTACATATAAAAGTAGTTTGAAAGGTCACAATGAAACAGGATGACAACTTCAGGTTTGCATTTATGTTAACATGGTCCACTAACCTTTAGACATGTAACTTAAAATAATAAGGTATTACAGTTATAGTCATAGATACATATTTTGCCTATTCCAAACTGCTGTATGTAGAAAGAAATGGTCAAAGACAAGATGCACAGATTTCTCTCTGTACATATTCCTCTTTTGATATTTAAAAATTACTAAATTACATACTTACAGGATAAAAATACAAGTTATCAAAAATGAGAATGCAGCAAAAATACAGTAACAAGACAAGTTTTTAATTTCCTACTAAGAGCTGGTCAATAACTTAGCTGTCAAAAATATTTAATACCAACAAAAGCCATGATACCTCTAAGTGGTAAATGGTATGAGGCTGATTACTTAGGTGCTGAACTTTGAAGAAACAAATCTGCCCTTCCTCTTCCAGCTTGCAGAAGTAGAGACTATCAGTAGTTTTCAGTTAGTTCAGTTTTTGCTTGTTTTTAAAAACTATTTTGTAACTAATGAAACTAATATTAAGAAAAGGAATTGTACCTGCAAAGTTTGAAACCACATATTCATCGACTGAAGAAAACATTGGCCAGTAACATTGTCTTGAATGCATGGCTAAGAGGCTGAAGTCATGTTTCAAGACAGTTTTTTGAAAAATTGCTTTACTTTTATGTATGACTTGCTAAAGGGGAAAGTTATTTCTAAAAACATAAAAGCAACCTTGAGACACTACAGCTGAAATGCTTCAGCAAAACTTTGCCTTTGAGCAATAAAAATTTTCATTCCAATTAAAAAATAATCAATCTTTACCTCTGAGACTGCCCATCTAAGGCTCTGAAGTTGCTTTAAGGCTTCATGTTTGCAAATAGAACTTGCTGGGTGTTTCTGGACATACTGTGTAAAAAAGGACTCTCCAGCATAAAGCAGTGAACTTGCTCTCCTTGCAATTCCTTTTAATGTGCTCCGAGAAGTGTAAAACCCAGTCCATGCTTGAAATGGCTCTGTTAAGAGTTGAACAGATCTGATACAGTCACAATACCATTTCAGTTATCACAGAATCACAGAATGGTTTGTGTTGGAAGGGACCTTTCAAGGTCATCTAGTCCAACCCCCCTGCAGAAAGCAGGGACATCTGCAACTAGAGCAGGTTGCTCAGAGCCCCAAACAACCTCATCTGGAATAGTTCCAGGGATGGGGCATCTACCACCTTTCCGGGCAACCTGGGCCAAGGTCTCACAACCCTCAGTGAAAAAAATTACTTCCTTCTCTCTAGTCTAAATTTCCCTCTTTTTGTTTAAAAGCATCACCCCTTGTCTTACCACAACAGGCCCTGATAAAAAGTCTGTCTCCATCTTTCTGACAGGCCCCTTTAAGTACTGAAAGGCCACAATAAGGTCTCTCTTAGATCATGTCACTAAGCACCACATCCAATCTTTCCTTCAACATCTCCAGGGATGGTGACTCCACCACCTCCCTGGCCAGTCCATTCCAGTGTTCTATCACCCCTTCTGTGAGGAAGTGCTTCCCAAGATCTGACCTAAACCTCCCCTGGCGCAGCTTCAGGCCATGCCCTCTCATCCTGTCACTAGTTGCTTGGGAGAAGAGCCCGGCTCCCACCTGACTACAACTTCCCTTCAGGTAGTTGTAGAGAGTGATGAGGTCAATAACTTACTTTTTATTTATTAGACTATTAGTGTACAGCTTCTTACATGAAACCTGCTGTGGGTTTACACACTGGCCATCAAACATAACTATCATAAGCCTTACAAAGAATCACAGTCATAAAAGTGCATTTAGGAAAACTACAATCTTTCCTATGGGCCTAGTAACATGAGTTATTGACTCATATTGAGTTTAACACAAAGCTGTTATCGACTAAGCCTGTGTTTGCAGAAATTTCTTCTTTGTGGATCTGCACAAAACAACTTTAGAAGTCTCACTGAAGCATATTTTATTACTCAATAATAAAGAAAATGGATTATAATCCTTGGTTACTGCTTGATACAATGTCTTTATATTCTCACCTTTTAGTCAAAGAGATTATCTTAAATTTCATTTCCTCAAAATGGAGTAGCAGCAGTGATAGGATAATGTGACCCCAAACTACTTCAAACGACATCAAAAGATGCCCTCAAGTGGTCAGTTGAACGTATTTCAACAGTTAATTTGTGATAATATGTTCCAGTATTCCATAGAGTAAACCAGGAAACCAAGTATTTGTTTTAAACCTTCCCATCACTACTTTATGGGTTTTTTTGTTGTTGTTGTTGGTTTTGAGGGGGATTTTTTAAATATTCCACTGATAAGTAGCTTCTCCAGAGAGAAGCTGCAGAAAGTGCTTTATAAAGTACATACATGGAACCATAACAATCTGCTATCAGGTTCAAAGGCAACAATTAGAAAATGGGATGTTTTGCTCAAACAAAAGCTCCAGGGCAAATTCTTTTTGGCCTGAAAAATCCTAGAAGTTCAAACAGAATGAACTCCATTTGAATTTTTAAGGTTACAACCAGAAGAGTCACATATGCATATTAGCACAGCACAATGAATGTAGAGTAGAAGAAGGATATGCTTATCTGGGACTTAAAAAACTTGATTTTCCAAGGCATATGTCAGAAGTGATACTGAGCCCAGTAAGTGACTCATAATAAAACAGCATAGAAAGAATGAGAAAGGATTAATCACCAAGAAGAAAAATAGTATGTGGGAGAAAGTACACTCAATTCTATACTGCAATTTCAAGGCACAGTAAGCTGTTTGGGGAAGAAATTGCATCTACGTGTGGGCACCCACCTGGAAGACTGAAGGTACTGCTATTATGCAAGCTAGTGGCAATTGACTACTGCCTGTAAATTATGCCAAAAGACAAAGGCAAGAGCCCAGATGTAAAAGGATATTAGCACTTAAAACTGGCAGCGCATTTATCAGCAAGTTGTTAGATATGATCCCTAGAGGGAGGTGAGTGATCAGTTCTTTCAATGATTTACAGGAAGCAATAGTTATTTTTATTAATTTAAAAGTTAATAGACAGAATAGTGGATGCATAAGCTAAATTTGGGTTGTAATAATCTGACATATACATCCACAGTGCTAAAAAAAGAAATGAAGTAGTGGTAGTTACAATTATATAGAAAGGTATTTTAATGATATCAGTGATGTTTTAATGATAATCCAGGCAACGAAACAAATTAATGAGTTTTGAACCTGAGAAGTTAGCTATGTCTCCTCTCTACATACATTGATATGAGGCCTAAAAGGGTAAATTTACTGGGGAAAAGGGTTGAAGGGAGGTTGGGTAGGGCATGCCTTCTTTCATACCTTCCCAGGACTTTTCTGCTCTGCTTGAAAAGCTAAGGTAGTGCAGCAAGTAAGAAGTAAGCAAGCAGCTGCAATGAATTTGTGTCACGTCATACTACAAAGTTCAGAAATACAAGGCAGTATTTTTTAACTTCTTGAGACTTCAATTATAATACATTGTTCCCACCCCCAAACTTGAAACTCTTTTATTTAATGAAAAGATGAGGCTTTAGGGGTTCATCTACATTCCTGTTTTGTTTGGACCAGGAACATGCTTTTGAAGTGAATCTATCAGTTGTCCTTACCCAGCATGCTTTGCTTGATATAAAAGCCTGGTTCTGGAGTTCACAAACAGGATTCCTGATGGTATGTAATAAGCATTAACGGGCATCCAGTCCACACAAACCTCAAATTAGATTTCTTCCCAAGTTTGCCCATTTTTATATTCTTTCCTTCAGAATCTCTTCCTCCACCTATTGCTTCCAATGATTCCAAAGAAATATTTCAACCACTGTCCTACCATCTGTCTTATACCAGTAAGTTGGGATCAGTTTGTCTATTTGATGACACCTGGTAGTGTAAATAAATGTTATTAAGGCCATGGTGGTTTTCCTCTCACTTCTTTCTCATTTTCTCAATTTCCCTTTATTAAAATTTTAAATACATACATTTGAGGCAGTCATTATGCAGTTGTGAACTTAATTACCTGTTGAATATGGAAAAAAGTCTTGAGAGTCACGAACTTCCCATGTAAGATTTCTGCTATAAACTGCTTGGAAGTAATCACCAACAGTGGCATACTGGACAGTCACTCCAAACTCATCAGAATGATTGTTAATGTAATCCAACAACAGGTCCATGTTGGAGTACTGAACGGATGCATTAAAGAACTGTTTGTCACAACCCTGAAATTCCAGAAACAGAACAGTCACATGACTTTGGATCATGTAATGTAGAGGGTCTTTTTTTAACACTGGTCTATAACAAAGTGGTATTTCTTTTAATCTTGACTGACGATATAAATGTTATCTGCTACAAAATGTCAAGAACAAGTAGGGTTACTTGCACAGATCAGCTGATAACCAACCAGCATCAGAGACAGGGAGAAGTGTATTGACAAACTGTATTGTTCAAAAGCATGAAATTTTATGGTAGCAATTGGAAAATGCATGCATGCGTGCCTCAAAAGATGACCTTTGATTCTTTTCACACCACATTTCTCCCACTTAGCAGAAAATTTTTACAGCTTTAGGAAGTGCTGAGGACATGATGTAAAACCAAACAATCTGAACAGAGATCCCTGCAGTACAAATGTCACACGATGTGTTGCTGATCCCCCATCATGACGGTAGACTCCAGTACTTTTGATACTCATCCAAACAGTTCAGAGAGGTGATACACTATGTACCAAAGCCTTTTTTGAGCATGCCTGCACAGCTTCTGCCTTCTGTTGAAGGCATCTCAATACACACCATCTGCATGTAGAAACATTTTAAAAAACGATGTAACTAATCATGCCTTTGTTCAACTACAATAGCTGAGCAGGAAAATGAGTCAGTCAGCCATGGCATCACCTGTATTCTTACAGTATCAATATTACAGTATAGGCATTGATCTGAAGCACAATTACATGCTAAGAAACGTTCCCCAAATAAAAAGGCCTAAACAAAGCCTTCCAACACTGACACCAGCTTAATGCATCCTCATCTCTAGGTCTCTGTGCTTGAGATAGAAAATACTGCAAAAAACAACCCTGATCGTGCTTTCAAAATAAAGATGCTCTCAGCAATTTGCCTTCAATGCTGAGTAGATGCTTGAAGAAATAGCCAAGGAGGCTCTATTTTCTTTGCAATCCCTTCTTCCACCCCAACCTTTAACTGATGAGCTCAAGAACTTTAACCTGTTGAGATGAACCCATTCAATTTCTGAATGAGTTGAACCTGGTGAGTTCAACTGAAGTCAGAGGCAATTACTCTCCCCTCTCTTTCCCAGATATGACCACCACCCCCATCCCTTCCACATTTACTAAGTGTTTCAAGTACCATCTCTGTCACATACTTTATGAATCCTAGTGCACATTCTTTTCTCTCAGACCTAGCAGGGTAAGTCACTGATCAGAAAAGTGGGAATTCTACTTCCAAACCAGAAAATTTATTCTGAGAAGCCCAGACATCTTCTGCATACATATAGCAGAAACTGGAAAACAAACTGGAAAACAAACTGGAATGAGCTACTCCTGTACAGTTAGTCAAACCACACAGGCCAAAAAACATTGCAAGGATCAGTTCCAATCCTTAAGACAATTTCATACCCTCTCCTACTACATTTGCTGCTATGGCCTCTGGAGACGCAGGTTTGTACTTTTACACTGCCTCACAGCCCAGTGCATCCTCCTGCACAACTAGGTGCTTCAGATCATGAACAAATACTTGTTTGACCGTGTAACTCATCACAAAAGTGCCAACAGTCTAGATGTGAGGTCTGACCTTATATAGGAAGGGTGTATTAAATAATTTTTAACTAAAGGGAAAAAAAAAATCCAAGTACTGCAAACTATTTGTAATAATGAAAAAATAGCTAAGCTTAACTATAGAGGTATCTGTATATCTATTTCACTCTACACTGCAGTATGACTGAGTAACAAACTTTTATTACTTTGTTTAAAGCTCAATACTACAAGCATACAAGTCAGGAAGTCAGAGACTGAAATTTTCTCACATTACTGCAAAACTGCAGATTTGGATCTAGACATTTGGAATTTATTTGTACTATTCAAAACTCCCTCCTCCCCATTCCAGCTTAATTTCACAATAGCACTACTATAGACTATTCTATCCCACTCCTGCTGTCCAGCTCTACAAAACAACCCAAAAAATCAACATAAGCAACAGTGTGACAAACACAGGAGAAAAACAAATCAGTGACTCAAAGCTGTATCAGTCAGAAAATGTTTGTTCTCTTTTCAACAACAGATATTATGGCAAAACTTCCACCTTAAGAACACACATCATCCTTTAATAATGTAATTACAAGACCTACAGCATCCATCAAAATTCAAATCCAGACTGTATATTCAGTTTAGACAAAGTTATTCTTTTCTAAGGACTTAAAAATAGTGAGAGCGTATCAGTGCTATGTGTGTATGTGTAGGATGTAATTAACACAGCATATTGCTGAAAAAAAAGTGTTTGGATGAGCAAGCTGGGATATGCTTATGTTTCTAACTAAAATACAAAGACTGTGTAAGAAAATGATTACACATCAGTTAGAAAAGACCTTGTCTGCTTAATGCATTATACATTTTCCTGTAGCGCTATCATTTCTGTTAACGTAGTGATGTTGCGCTAAGCAGTTATGTAAAAAGATCATTTAAATAGACAAAACAAGGAGAGAAAAAAGGAAGTGGTCTTGCAATATATAGTTTCACAAGAGCTATCTTTACAATTTTGTCACATTTCTTCCTATATTAAGTAGGGTAGAAGACCTGGTATACAGCTGGCAGACTGTGTAAGGAAGTTCTAGTTTTTACAAGTCACTACTAATCAGACATTTGGACCTCACTTATTAGAACAACATTTCACTGACATGTGGTTTGTACCTGCATTTTTTCAGTGCATACTGTACCTAATTACCATCTATCTACTGCCCATACAGTAGGTGTACTAGCCACTTCTAAAGCAAATGCTGATCATGCAACTTACCCAAGGCCACAAAACATCACTTGTTCGGAACCAGGCTGCTCTCTCCTTAATGTTTGCCACCATGGTTTGTGCATACAGATGGATGTTAGTATCTGTAACAGGGAGACTCATGTTTGGATAAACACCATCTTTTGGTGGATCTGGGAAAGCTGCAATTCCATTCCAATAAAATCCTGATCTAGGTAGAAGGAGAATGCAATAGGCTATAAACAAGATTTATTAAACTGAGAAAAAAACATAGAAAAAGATGATGGGACAAAATGCAGACACACAGGGAATAATAATAACAATAATATTCATTGCTAGTATTTAGGTTTTAGTGCTTATTTGGGGGTGGAGATAGAAAGAAGTTTGTCCAGTTTTGTTTTCACACTGTGCAACTTTTGAAGTCCCTGCTGCTTGCTGGCATAGAATAAAGGAATTATAGGACAAAACAGCAAGCTTCATAACACTGAGGAAGTTTCCTCAAGTAAACTTCATTTACAAAGGGTATTTTACTGGATAGGCCAGTGAGCTAAATAAAGTTTTTAAAAGCTCTTATATCTTTTTCACAAACTAAATGGAAAATTTTAGTTGCTTCAGTTTATACAGAGATAATATACACGTTGTCAGCCCAATATAATGCTAAAAATCTCCCACAGAAGAATCAATTGGCCAAGGCCATACTGAGCTTCCTGGTAATACGGTTGAAAGAAAACAGTCAAAGACAATGCTTAAACTCCGAGGATATAAACTCTCAGAAGTGATTGATATTTCTGCCTATTTGGGACATCTACAGACCTGTTTGAAAAAGGTATTTGTGATGGGGTACAGTAGCTGTACTGATCCATAACATGAGTGAAGATCTCCTGTCTATTAGATAAGGAAGGAGAGCCTCGCCATACAAACTGAAGCTCCTGGAAAACAAAACAAATCAAAAGGTAAGAAATGGTTACCCTTAAAGAAAAGAGCACAAATACCATCATTAACAACTTAAGGTTTCAGAGTGCCCATCTTCCTTTCTACCACTTGTAATACTTCAAGTGCTTTTACTTAATACCAGCTAATTGCACCCCAAGCACACCGGCAGCATACTGTTGAAGTCCAGATGTAAGCCTAGCTTATCACAGACATTACACCTCACTTGTTTCAGTGGAAGCTTAACACCTCTAAGCTAGGAAAGACCCAGATGTAGTCCAGAATGGAAGTGGGAATCCATGTTTAATCAACTGAAACAGAATTTTTACAGTTTTGGAAGCCTCCAGACTGTCAAGTGCCAGAAAAAAAAAAAAAATTAGTTGGGAAAAGACTGTCAAAAGCTCATAAAAGAAGTTAGCAGAAAGATGGTACTGCAATTCACTGCAAACAAGGTGGTAGGTCCTGGCTTCCCAGGATAAATTCAACACGAATTCTGTTGTCTTGTTTAGAGACACTTGAGTTTCACACAAGACTCATAAAAACTGCCTAATGCCCAGGTCATACTAGCGAAAGTCCCTTATTTTCACATAATTTAGTGTGTAAAACTGATGACAGATCAGGATCCATGAGCTGAAACCCATTCTAGGTGCCTCTAGTTCCAGTACTCCTGATTCAATGTCAACTTACACCTTGCCCACCTGTCCACATTTTGTGTTCTCCAGGGTAGACTGTCCTTCACCCTTGAACATAAGTCATGAAGACAATGACACTACTTGATCATATTACTCAGACTCAGTATATTTCACCATTACCACATGCTATCACCATGTCACTTTTAGCGAGGAAATACCTGCCTTTTCTGGCACAAGTCAAATGATTATGTTAATGTCATTGTTTAGATTAAGTAGAAGCTGGTAATGGGCTCTACTCCTAAGGGTATTTTTACCTTGTTTTTCTGCATGTCAGCCTTAAGGTCATAGTCAATTCGAGAAATAAGGTGAGCATTAAAACCAGCCAGAGCAAAAAGAGTTGGTGTTGTAGCTGAAGCTCCAAAAGGATCAACGTGCCAAGAAAACTGGGGCCTGATTCCAAAAGTTTCATACAAAAATCCATGGCCTTCTGCAAAGCAAAATTTGTTTATTTTAGGAAGACTGTTACAAGTTCATTTTATAAAATAAACAGGCATGTATAAGGACTTAAAGGATAGCTCTTTGTTGCTGTTTATCAAAGCATGTAAAGTTTTAGGAATTTAATGATTCGCAGCAGAAAGTTTTACACTGACAGTATTTATTTTGCTATGCCAAGTATAACTTCTTAACGTCAGAAAAGATGAATAGCAAAAAGGAATTATGATTAGAGACAGGCCTGGGAAAAAGTACTTAGATACAGATTAGCATAAGGCTAATAGTCAAGTTGGAGTCTGCATGAACACAAGCTGCAGTTTAGTTTGTGTTTGCTGAAATCATACCACCCATTCTCAGAGAATTTCAGTCTTGTATCAGTGACAAAGGGATGGGGAAGCCATCCAGTAAACAAAACTAATATGAATACAATCCTCAATTGTAAAAAAAAAAAAAAAAAAAAAAAAAAAAGGCAAAGGTTAATAGCAATCTTGATACAAGATGTTATTTACAAATGATGTTAATTTTGTATCTAAATGAGTTTCAATAAAAGAAACACTCAAACCAGAAACATCACACAACAGAACAAACTCAGATAAACCATTTAAATGAAGTAAAAAGAACAGGTAAGCAGTAGATTTTATTCAGAAATCCAGTATATTGCATTAGGATTCTTATGATCATTAAAAAAAAAAAAGTGCAGACCTATTAAAATCCATTCATAGTTCGGGAATTGTGCTCAGAACTGTTTGATAATACAGCTGTATCTTCCTCATTTTGAACTAACTCCACTGAAAATTTTAATATCATGTTTGAGTGACTGAAGCTGCAAGGCATTCTCTTTTCACTTTATTTCTCCCATGTTTAATATCTTTGCTACTGAAAATATAAACAAACCATGTGTTTATTTTAACTCTTCTGACACAAACACATTTTAGGCAGAGTTTGCCAGGCTCTTCCAAAACACAGCTGGCCAGACAGACAGAAGACATGAAATGTAGACCCCAAATGTCTGCACTGGCTTTTGTCTTCTCAAGATGAATTCCACACACAATGGAAGGACACATTTTTTTGTTTGTGTGTACTTACACTTAAGCTGAGCAGAGTGCTTTCAGGAAAGATAAGTGGGGATTTTAAAATATATTAATATTTTTGCTCCTGCTGAGGATATTACTAAACTTGAATTACCTTTTTTAAAAGAAATGTTTATACACAGAATGAAATATTAAATTAGAAATAGTGGGTTTTTTGCTCCAATGAAATAAAAAGCTGTATTTGCATTTAACAGAAGGACTCTTCAGTCAATATTAGTATTTTCTTTGGAGAAGTCCTGAGTTCAGCGTACTAAGTCCATAAAACAACCTTTAAACACAGAAGTCATATGAGAAAAATAGCCCACATTCATCCCCTCTCCTCTTGGCCAAAGTGTGATGTGGTGACTCACTGAGAGGCAAAAGCAGCTGCTATCTCTATGCTCCCGACAAACACTGACAAGCAAGAACAAGGCCAGTGATGCTGCACAGTCAAATTCAGCAAATGATAGAAGTTTCTGACCCTTTACTCTCCCATGTAGAAAGCTGCCCAGAGTGTAGCCCTGAAGTGAGCAGGGTTTCTATCAGTAGTGACAGACAACTGGTGCTAATACATCGCCTGCTACCCCAAAAAAGAATGCTACTCCCACATGGCATATTATAGGCATCTAAAGCACAGTGGTGGTATAATTTATCCTGCTTCTTTTTTTCATTAACCAGATGGAGCTGAACCCAAATACTAAAAGAACCTGTAAACCATCAGATGCAGAGGTGTAGCACACAAATGGCTGGAAGCAGAACCTAGAAGATTAAAATCTCTTGGAAATATGCACCTGCTTCTAACAGAGGCTGCTGATCATGATTACAAATGGGGGTTTATTCATCAAGCAAGTCTTCTACCTAAGTTCAGGTGATCTTGGTGATATTCTATGGCTCATGTTCTGCAGAAGACTTCACCTTAAAAAATACAACCTCCCCACACTCTTAATTGCTACCAGTTATTTCCTCCCAGAGTGTTTCAACTCTCAGTTTCACCACAACTATCTTCCCAGGAGCTTAAACTCTCAGACACACACATAAAAAAGGCCTCTTCCCCAAAGCAGTTTGCAATGGACATCAACTGAAGTGCACGCCAGCTTTCTGTAACCATTCTGCTCACTGCAGAACTGTTGTGTTTGAGGTTTTTTTAAAGGAAAGATTATTACTACAGATAACCCACCAGGAAGTAGAACATAAGAGATGTTTTAGCCAGTCTTAAAGATCAAGAAAATAATATCAATCTTGGGGTGAAGAAATGAAAAGCAAACTAAACTCCCAAGGTCACAACAATGAAAAGTAAAAGTTAAATGCAAATATGCATACCTGTCAACTGTAAAATTTGATCATCAATTAGTGTCACAGCTTCATCATGCATCACTTGCCCTCCAATGACAAATTCCAGTCGTCCCTCCTGAAGCAATTGATGGACCTATAATATTGAAATTAAGGCACGGAACACAAACATCATTGCAATCTTATCCAGAAAAGCTGCAAATTCATTTCAGATCACATCACATTACCTAGGCACACTTGTCAAGAAAGCATCCAGGACAAAAGTGGGATAAAAAGCTGTCTGTACCAAGTTCTATCAAAAGGTGATGGGGAAAAAAAGCATCCTAATGAGCTGCACGGTGAATTGACTTACCCAGCTTACACTGAAGCCATGTTGCAGGCACAAAGAATGCACTTGCCAAGCAGACCCTGACCTTCTGGTGTTTCTCGGTAGGGCTGTTACTGTGTCTTTATACTGTCTAAACATCAAACTTGTCCCCAGACACTGCACTGGCAGAAGCCTAGGATCCTGCCTCGAGGCAACTAGAGCTGAAAGATTAAAAGAGAAGATACTACTGCTTCTCCCGAAGTCTTCCTCCTGCTGCATCTGTCTTGGCATAAGGAAGGCACTGGTTGGCTACATGAGAGAGTAGCATGCAACGCCATGTAAGCATGAACAGCCAGGCTCTCAGGGTTTCCTTCAGTCTATTACCTCTGTAACAAAACTGAGATTTTGTTAATTGGGAAAAATTGGAAATTGAGATCTCTGGGATCCAGCAAGGAGACAGTGTGCCACAAACACATCCCTTCTACTCTGCATGCATCTACCTTGCCTTCAGAGCATGGACAGGTTGCTCAACTTGTGAGAGACAGAATGCTTTATTAAGAAATAGTTATTCCACATGTAGCTAGTTTGCCTGCCTGAGAAACCCACTGCTATACCTTCATTTCTGGTCTCTTTCTCCTGGTTTAAAAACTGTCAGTATATTATAACATGTTCACCATTTTCTTTTTTTTTTTTTTTTTTTTTTTTTTCCTAATTTCACTCACCCGAACCAACATATATGCTGACCAGTACCACCTTCCCCACCCTGACGGGGGGGTGCAGGGGACCGTTGGTGGGCAGAGGGTGCGATAGTCTGTGTCCCTTTCTAGAAGTGTTAGGGAGTCTTCCATTTTTATTATGATTACTTCACTACGTAGAACTCTGAAGACACCCAGACTTCCGACAAAGAAAGTCTATAGAAATATGTATTTTAATCTCCACACTTTTTTTTTTTAATCTGTCATGAAGGATGCCAATTTCAGAGCTATTATGTTTATTTCCCCAGGAACCTTCAGTGAATGCCCCTGTGTCTGCTCAGATACGATGCCAGATTGTCAATTTTGATTATAATCATTTCTCTCGTTCACAATGTTGTGAAAATGCTTTAGGGCTCAGCATTCATAAATTAGTTCCACCCGACTGTGGTAACTGATTAGCATGCTGGGAGACCAGATAACTGATATCTAGTGTCAGCACAGAACTGGTCCTGACCTACATGAAAAGAAACTGTGGCTATTCCCCATTTGGATGGATGTCCAAAACAGATACACAAAAAAAAATATTTCCACGGCCCAAAATGGTAAGTTTTGTGGAACCACTGAGAGATTGAAAACATGAGAAAAATAATTCAAGTAATTTAAATGAAATCTGAATCTAGAAAATAAAATAAAATATATCTAATGACAAGCACTTTTGCTGACCAGAACTGGACAAAAGGAAAGAGGAACCAAGAAAACAGACACAGCAGCACTACAAGCAGCAGGCTGCTACTGTAGCAGATTGTATCTGTGGTCCTTGGGTCAACTCCTACAGTCCTTACATCAACTCACCCCTACAAATCAGAAGTGGCTACACATCTTTTTTTTCCCCCCTAGTTAAAAAAAAACCCAACAGACATCAAGCCAGGGTAAAGCAATTGGAATGGTTCACATAAGAAAATACTGTGGAAATAACATGCTCTGAGAACTAAGAGGTTCATATCTGGCTGCATACTGCTGCAATACATTTCACTCCTACTTATTCTCTTGTCTGAATTGTAAAATCATTTACAGTACACAGGCTGTATCTTTTACTAGTTTTTTAATACTACCACTCTAATCCAAACCAGACGTTCCAAAAGACACTAGAATGAAATCCTGTATTCCAAGTAAAATACTAAATTAATACAAAGAAATTACAAAATTAAAACCAGAAAGCCTGTGTTACAGAAAATCATTAAAGCTAGAGTTCAAGTGGAAAAAGCAGGACAGTAACCAGTGTGACCTAGTTTCAAGGCCCAATATTTCCAACTTGCTAATGTTAAAAACATGCCACTTAGGAGCAAGCATTGTAGCTTTTAAATATTATTAGAGATTAAATGTTTGACATGAAGGTTGAAGATGAATTTGGTTTTAGCAATTTTAATTTTCAGAGAAGCAACTATAAAGTAACTAGAGAACTGACTGAAAATGCGTAAAAGCAACAATTATCAGTAATTAGGCTAGGAAATTAAAGCCTGAATCATATGTACTAGTATTGCACCACTGAGATCAAATGGGATGCACATTTACTCTTCTGGATTCCACATAATAGTTATAACAGATATTAGAAACACAGGCCTTTACTTTATATTTGGGTTACAGCAGTGTAACATACCTGAATTAAGATCAACTAACCTTAGAAAATTAACGTATTCTTCTGGACCTTCACAAAGTAGTTCCTATGCTATCTTTAACTCCCCTATCCCAGATTTACAGTACAATTTTCTTATTAAAAGCAGGCAAGAAAATTGTCCTGCAATAGACAAATATGGGCAAAATGCCCACACAAATGCCTATAACCAGCAGAACCTCTCATACAAATGTCAGCTGCACACAGGTTGTAAGCTATTATTTAAATACTAAACATTAAAGAAAATTCAGAATTTGGTGAAGGACTAGGTTAAAAAGAAGAAAATAAAGTCACCTATTGCCTGGTTTTTTTATGACACTTTAAACATCTAGCACTTTAAGCAAATTCAAATGTAAGGTACTTCAAGTAATATGCAGCTGTTGGCTTGACCATGGTAACAAAACAGACCATGAAGTTCTGAGTACCTATGGGAAGCTGCACCTGAATATCCTCTGGTTTTAGGGTCCAAAACGTTTTTTGCACTGCAATGCAAGACATGACCAGCTGCTAGGCTACCAGCCCAGTCCTTAATTTCGAGTGAAGAAATTGAAAATAAAACTTCACATCTTTACTAGAAAAGAAAAAAAAACCCGAACCAATCCTCAAACTAAAGTTCTAAAAACTGAAAAGAATCACAGCTTACAAATAAACAAACCCAAGAAAGTTACTGCTGTTGAATCTACAGTCACCTCTTTGTTATATTATCCTTGTTTATACGTGGCAGTTTTTTGGTAGGTTTTTTTAACTGGAATGAAATAAAAAGTTGCTTCCTATGAGCAGTGTTAAGCAGCAGTTTACGAGCTTCAGATGTTTAACAAATATTGGTGCAGCCTCTTTCAGAAACACCCACATCTTATACTTGAATGCCCCCGTTAAAAAAATCAGTGATGAAACAAGAACTGTAAAGAGTCTTCAGTGTAAAGGTCAGTACCTCCTACTACTCTCATCTATAGCTGGGGTTTTAACCTCTTGCAACTGCCTTTACAGTTAAGGTCCTTTCATAAGAAGTACCATATTCAGAGACAGCTCACACAAGACCTGGGTAAAAAGCAAATAGTGAAGTACTTTGCCCCTCCTTGCCCCTGAAAAGAGCATGGATTCTTTGTTAGCAGGAAATATGACTCTAGTGCAACTTACCTGCTGCTTGTGCGTATCTGTGGCTACTGCATCCCACCAGAGTCGAAAGAATTCCTGTTCCACAGCAATAAATTTGCGCTGCTTTCCTCTCACTAGTTCTTCTACAACAGATGTGTAGACATTTGCTGCATAAGCATGCATACTTTCCTGAAAAAAAAAGAAAAAAAAAAAACCCACAAGAAAAAAATAAATAGAAATAAACTGGTTTGCCTATATAAAAAGGACTGTTCTGAACACTCACTGGGCTTGAGAAGAGATCAAAACCCTCGCATTTGTTGCACACTTCCTTTGTACACTCAGAATGTCCGAGTTCTCTCTGATTACATACAGCCTGTGGGCCCTTCTGCTCCAAAATACATCCTCTGACTGGGGACCTGACTAGATCATGGCATAGTTTCCCCCCAAGGTCTACAGACACCAACACACACTTCTTGATGTACTGGGAACAGCTAACCATGTCCCTCATACCTTACCTTAAATCAACAATGCCATAAATTATAAGACTTCACCAACATAGTCTAAAAACCCACATGCACAGTTTATTCTTCCATTTCTGCTCTTCTGATGGCCTGAATGATCATAATTGTTTCTTCAGAATAAGCATGACTCTGTGCTGCAGATGTGTGTTGCCAGTATAGTACAGTGACACATACAACAAAAATTAAACTACTATGGCCCTAAAAGTTTCAGTCATGAAAAATAACTCCATTCTGCTTGATGCTTTATCCTAAAGTAAAACCAAACTGGCAAAGGACTCTTAGAAGGACTGTCGATGTAGATTTATCCAGAATCTGCACATCTATCCCATGTTGTTCCTAAAGCAACTTGTACCCCAGAACGAGGCCTATGGATTTTATTGAAATGTAACATGACAGCTGTAGTCATCAAACAACCTATCCCACAGTTGTAGACTATCCTACAGTATCAAATGAACAACATCACCTTAACTTTAAAGTTATGCCCATGAAGATACTTCATGGGCATTTACCTTTGCCAGAACAATTTCTGCTAACCAGATCCAGTCTTCCACCCTTTATTTAATTTTAAAGTTATAAACAACATCCAAAGGCAACAGGGGAGATCCTAGAATTTCTTGCAATGTCTGTGCTTTCTTGTAACAAAATTATTTGCATGTTATAGTACAGTTACTTTAATGCTAACCATGACACTTTTCTACTTAAACTACTGGTACTTGCTTAAGAACGCACATCACAATACATATACCTTAAAGTGATTGACATATACATCTGTCACCCACCTAAAAATTAATGGTCATGATAAAATATATATCCGTACTTTTAATTCAGGCAAGTTTCCTATACACACCCACATTTTTAAATAAGAAGGGGATGATGTGAATCCAAATTGGAAATTAACTTTTTGTGCCCCCTTGCTTTCCACAGCTGAAACCAGCAATCTTGGTAAAAAAGCTGAAGCATCACTAGGAAAGGAAAAACATTTGAGTATAGGAGGAATGGTTGAAATACTGTAGCACTTACCTAAATAATTACTCATTCAATGATTTCTCCATCAGTTCTTAAGGGTTTTGTAAAATGAAGGTTATAAGTAGATGCTTAATACCATGTGAAACTTTAAGGGAACATCTTTTAAGTTTTTCTAATAATTAACAATGGCACGATCAAATGATTGGTAAGGAATTTTCATTTTTCATGGCAATTAGTTACAAAAATACATCCTCACAGTAAAAACTGTTTTGTACTGCATTCTAGACAATGGTGAGGTGTCTTTCACACCTACAGTAAGGTAAGTCAGTGAGATGCCACTTCTCAATTTATGGTACCACTGTTATTATCAGATTGCAACAGATAGCTTTTGAAAGTTTTCTTACTCAGCGCTGGAATGGTCCATCAAAACTACAATTTCCAGCATACAATGAAGACTGCTGTTCCAGTATAATACACAAAATGCTTACTTTTCACATTATAAATGGAGAAAAGAAATACTAAAGTCAACTGTGAGTGAAACCTAGTAACTGAGCAAAGCAAAAACGTAAAATAGGTTGGGATCACATTAGTATTCCAGAGTCACCTTCAGGTTTCACTTTACTGCAGAAGCATTTGATATGATCCATAGGTAACCTCTGAGGTTTTTAACTAAAGGAATTGCTCATGCTTGTGATTTAATACCAGAGAAACTTCCAGCAATTGCATTTTGAAAAAAAAAAAAAAAAGTGTTTCCTTTCTCTTGGATGAGACCACTAATTGACCCAAAATAAAAATTAGTTTTGTGCTCTCTTATGCAACTTCTGAGTACAGCTTTGAATTTTTAAAGGAGAAATTCACTAATCTTTCCTAAAAAAGGAAAAAAATCATGCGTAGCAGACACTCCTTGGTAAGACATTTTTTCATTACAATTACTCTGAAACAACTGCTGCCATTTCACTCTAGTGAGCAAAGCATTCACACCCTTTCACATTAATGAAAGAGACTCATACTAATGAAGAATTCAGGATTCGACTAACAAATACAAAAGGCATTTAATTTGCTGATTTATTTTGCTCTGCATCTCCTGTATTTAGCAAAAATCACTTTGCTACTACACTTGGCTGGTAGGCTCCAAGCCCACCCCAACATCGGGGACCCGGGATCCAGCTCTCCTCTTGAAGACAAGACAAAAAGGTTTTCTGGGATTTTGCTTAGCGACAAAATAAACAAAACAGCACAGAGAATCTACCACATAGTCAATCAAACCGAAGAGTTTCCTTAAAAACAACCAAACCAAAACAAACAACCAAACCCAAAACAAACAAACCAAAACAAACAAACCAAACCAGAAAAAAAAACCAAAACAAAACACAAAAATCCATCAGGAGCATCCTGCAGAACACAGGCAGACACAAACCCGAAACCCACGGGCACGGCTCCTCATCTGACTGTGCTACCCCAGAGGAGAGCCGGGATGCCGACACAGTAGGTGATGGAGCACACACACTCCAGGCCAAACTCAGGGCAGGAGATACACCTTACGGAGCCTTACTCGTTTCCCTGCGGGCAGGCAGGCGGGTGTCGGGCCAGGAGCAGGCAGACGTCCCCCCGCCGCCCGCGTTACACGCCTCCGGGGAGGTTTGCAAGCGTGCAGGCAGCCGGAGGGCCAAGCCGAGGCCGGGTAC
>JAAGNO010002827.1:3325-25291 GCA_033439905.1 Ceryle rudis | reverse complement strand
AACATCTGAAGATGCTTTGGAGTACATGCTTAATCTGGCCTTAACTAAAAGCAGTTCCAAGATGCTCTGTGGCTGGATGAAGCATGATGAGAACCAGAGTTGTCGTTAATCTGCTCTGTTGGTTTTATGGGAGGTTCAGGACAGAGTCCTGCTGCTGTGTAGAAGGAGGCTCCATGCATCTGGGTGCTGCTGGTGTGCTGCTCCTCCCATCTGCCTCCATCTCTCTTTCTGGGATGGCTGGGCATGTGGCCAGCTGTCCCTTCATTTAAAAAGACCCCATTGCTGTCCTCTCTGGGTGGCATTCTCCTGTGGTCCTACAGTTAAGAGTTGGGGAAATCTGTGTTTCAGGTTGACTTCATGGGTTTGTGGTGACCACAGTCACAGGTGGCTTTTTGTACCACTCTTTGTTGAGCTTGGATGGCCTCTTCCAGAGGCTGGGACTCAAGTGTCTGTCATCAGCCTGGTTCTACCATAACCCTTGAAATCATAGAATCATAGAATGCTAGGGGTTGATCTATCACAGTTTAGGAAGAGCTGAAATGGCTTTCCCTCTGGAATGCTAAACCATAGGAAGCTACCTGGTTGAAACTAGAAGATGGGAAACTTAGAAAAAGGGTCTAAAGTCCTCTTAGGACTGACCTTGTGGCATAACCCTGGCTAAATCTGCGCCCCGTGGCTTTGAAGAAGTGTGACTGCAGGTGTGTGGGTATGTGATTTTTGTGTGGCATGTGGTAACTCCTCTGAACTTGGTAGCGAGATTCCTGCTGAAATAGCAACTTCGGGAAAGATGATTTTCAGTTTTAGTGAATTTATAGTTCAACTGGTAACTTGCTGTTTTAACTCAGGTGCACGTGTGGCAAAGGCAACTGGAAGCTACTGCACTTTTTAACTTTTCCTCAGCGTTGACATGCTCGGGGGCAGCTTTGATGTCCAGAGTTCTACAGTGTGATACTGCCAAAGTATCAGTGGTACTTCTAGGTAGACAGGATTTAATTCATGTAATCTACGAGAAAATCTGGGTTTAAATCTAGTGGATAATCCTCAAACTGACCACGAGGCATAGCGGTACTTGATCTCCCATAATCTGGTGGGAAGACTCAGAGCTGTTCTTTTGATTCACATAGCAGCCAGCCTATATTTTATGCCACTTCTGTGAATTTTAGAGAGTCCCAGAAACTAAATTCTTTTTGGATGTGTGGCACCTTGTCAGGGAGAGGAGCTCCTATGGGATAAAAAGTCTTCAAACAAGAGAATCGCCAAAGGGCCAAGACAAAGGTATATATTTATGTTTAACTATTGTTCCCTCTGAAAGCTCTGTGGTAAAAATAGCAAAGTCCAAGCAAGGCTGTGAGTCTGAGCCATGCCTCACTTTGATCTCTGTGGTGCTAAGAGCAGGGTGTGAGTCTCTTCTCTTGTCTCCATACACAACCCAATGTATTTTTTGATGGTGTCAAAGCAGCTGCCCCACGAAAGCATTTCTCAGTAATTCTGACACTGTCGTTGCATTGCCACCGTCCTTGTCTTCAGTCACGGGGCGGGGGACATGTGCAGAGAGATGTCTGTGGGTGTCTCTTTATCTTCCCTTACTTTTGCCACTGAAATCTTTTATGGTTTTGGATGTATAGGTAGACAGGGCTATACCCTGGGAGCTCACAGACTAATCCTGCCTGCAAGCTTGGGGTTTTGTTTGAAGGAGAGTTTTCTGTGTCTTCTGTTAAACGTGGCTTTGAGATCTGTTTCCTCCTGCTGATTTCCATGAAAGCAGGGTTGGACCTTGCATGCTTTGTGGTACATGTGGTCAAAATCCTTTTTGTTCTAAGGAGGGTTTATTGCCATCTTAATTCCTGCATGGAGCTGGTGCCTTTGCCAGTGACCTTTGGTGGCTAGGGAAAGCTCTCGGTCCAAATACTTACCTAGATGCTCAACTAGACACAGTAGCGTTGTCTGGGTGGTCTGGTTCCAGTGCCTGTTAAAACAGATAGGATTTGCTGGTGAACCCCTGGGCAATAAATCACTACAGTGTTTTCTCCATCACAGAGTGTATGAGAGAGTTGGTGTCACAACTGCTTGCTCAGCATGTTGGAGCCAAACCAGCATGTAGTATAGACACTCAGCAGAGAAAACAAGTCTTGTGGTAGCAGCTTGCAGCTCCCAAGGCCAGTGGGCAATGGAAGAATAACTTTATATGCCATTTTGGCCTGCCCATCAGATGAAACCAGCCTGTGTGCACCACACGGCCAACAGGATGCCGGAGGTCCTGGGTCCTGCCAAGAGCCAGGCTTCCCTCCACTGCTTGATTGGACACCTCAGATATGGGAAAACAAAATTGCACACCTCAGATATGGGCTTTACAAAAAGGAACTGGACTTGCTCTCCCTGCCAAAATTGTTGAATAGATCCCAGCCCTCCCGGGAGAGCTTTTTAGCATGTAGCTGCCATCATCCTTACTTGTTTGACTATTTTTTTTGTCAAAGCCCCAAAAAGGGGAAACTCTCCTGTTATAAGCGACTGGAATTTCCTCAGTACATTGTTCAAACTGCCACTGCTGCGCAGAGTTATAATTTTCTATTTCTGTATGTCAGACAGCAATTGTGGCTTGTGCTAAGTTAGTATTATCATGCACATGGCTATTCCTTCCCGGGGCTCAAGGCGAGGGATGGAAGGCTGCGGTGCTGGGTGGGGGGGAGGCAGGAGGGCAGATGGGGCAGTTCAGAGCTCCTCCCACGCTCGTGGGCTTGCATTCGGTCGTGATGTTCCCCCTCCTCACCAGTCCTGCCCACGACCCTGCCTTTATGGTGGGGATGTGCAATAACGTGAGAAGACGCAAATACAATATTGAACTTGTTTCTGAGCTGTGATTTCTGTGCTTACTTCATGTTATCTTCACTCTGTCTAGTATCTCTTCTTATTTCTCCCCCTCCGTCTTTTGAGGGGCTGATGAGAGAGGATTCTGTCTGTCTACCTGGCCTCTTCCAGCTTTTATTTCACCTTGTGTCTGTCTTCTTCCTCACGCGGCCTGTTGTCATTCCTGCCTCCCAGCTGAGGTGTGAGAACCCTGCTGCTCCTGCTCTTGTCCTGCAGTTTCTTGCTACCTTTTGGGGAAATGTCTCTCTTGGAGTTTCCCTCTTCTCCTGTCACTGCTCTCATATTTCCTCATCCTTTTCATATTTTCTTTTTTTTCCTTCTGTCCTTTGCTTCAGTTCTTCACCCTGACTGCTACATTTTTGGTTCATCTTCAATAACTCATCTGTTTCTTTATTTCTCTCTTTTCATTTCCATTGTTTCCTGGATCCAAGTTGTTTGCTTCGGCCAGGGAGCCAGCGGTGCTGATGTGTCTCAGGCATGGTGTGCATCCTACAGTAGCTGTGGGGTTTCCAGACGGGACATGTTTAATGATGTAACTCTTGTTTTATGAATTGGGCAGCATGCTTTGCAGAGTCAGCTGTAGTGTGACAGAAGACCCATCTTTTCTTTGGGGCATATTGTGGCGCTGGTAGGATCAGGCCACCTGGTATCTTCTCCAGCATACAAGAGATGGAGAGGAAGTCCATGTTCAAAGGGACGGTTCTCTGCTTGTTAATGCTCCAGAGCTCTTGTTTATTTATCAGTGTGGACAAATCACTGTTGTGATGATTTTTTCCCACTTGTGTTTGAGCTGATGCTGTGAGCAGCTGGATTTTTACTCGCTGCAGGCTTCTGAGAGTTGCTCTGCCTCGTGCTCAGTGCTTGTTAGAGAAGCTGTAGTAGATAGAATATTACTACTGTCAGTATAATGTTTTCCTCTCCTACTTGTGTAATTTTTGTGTAGAGTTTTGATGAACCCAATAATCCTGTAAGATGCAAAAAAACCCACCCCAAACCAACAAACCAAACCCCTAGCAGTTTGAAGTTTGTTGGGTTTTGGTTTTGTTTTTTTTGTTTTGGTCTCCTTTATCTCTAGGTGCTTTTGTTGTCTGCTGGACCCCTGGCCTGGTTGTCTTACTGCTTGATGGTCTGAACTGCACCTACTGTGGGATTCAGAATGTTAAAAGGTGGTTTCTTCTCCTGGCCCTCTTGAACTCTGTCATGAATCCAATAATTTATTCATACAAAGATGATGAAATGTGGGGTACCATGAAAAAGATGATTTGCTGCTCCTCTGAGGATAAGAGCCAGGAGAGACGCTCGTCACGGATCCCCTCGACTGTTCTCTGCAGGAGCACGGATACCTCAGGGCACTACATTGAAGATGGCATTATTCAAGGGACAATTTGTGGAAAAGGAGATCTTGGTGACAAAGGAAACTCCTGAACTATTCATGGGGCTGACTTGGCTGGAAAAGGAGGAGAGGGGGAAGGGAGAGGTTTTGTAAGAGAAGATTGACTGGCAAAGCTAGTAAACAATATATTCACTTTGTTCCAGAGCCTAAACTCCAGTGTTAACAAAAGTTCTTGTAAGTAATTGCCTGGTGGAAAAACACTTTGTAATGAAGAAAACTTTCTGTGCTGCCGCCTTTCACCTTTTTTTGTTGGGTTTTATTTTTTTTTTTTTTTTCTTTCAAGTACATGAGATTGTTTTTTAGTATGAATGGAATAAATACATCTCGGAGACTTTCTGTGCACGGAAGCAAAATGTAAGCAACGTAGTGAGACTGTCTTTAAGTTCCTCCAGAGGGATTAAACGTGCCTCGCTGTGCAGGCTTGGCATCCATTGAGTATTTCTGCTTTGAACAGCTTCCCTACATCTTGAGGAGGATTGTAGGCTTGGTCAGACAGAATTGTGACCTGTTTTCCTCGGTTTACAAAGTCCGTGAAATAGTTCATACTTACCTTCTCTCTTCCTTCTGCTGATCTTGCTTTCAAAATGAGTAGTTTGAAGGTTTATTAAAGCAACACCCTGGCTGTGATGGGAAGCCCAGACCAGACATCAGTGTGCGTGAGTATGTCCGACCGTGGATTGTCAGGCTCTGAGAGTATAAAAAGCACAAAAACCTTTATTTTTTCCACAGTGGGGTGAATGCTGCAGGGAGATACATTGCACTCTGTGCTGCTGGTGTGTGGGTGGGCGTTGAGGGTGGGTTAACAGAAGAGCAGTGTGGCTGTGTTCATTATGCTTATTTGTTGCTTCCCTAGATAACATCAAATGAACGTGCTCACTCCCCTTTAACTGCAGTGTCACTGAGAGAAATTAAACCCAGAACTCCATTTTAAGTGGGTGAACTTTTAAGGGAAGTTACAAATACAGGTTCAATCAAGCTCTTTAGAATAGAAATTAATGTACTTGAAAAAGAAGATCCTACAACAAACCTACACCCCTACAAGAGTACAGTATGCATTGATTGTCTGTGCTTCTCTGGACCACATTTAATCTCTGACTTGCAAGCAGATCTTACTGGAAGGTACTTGAGGAAGAGGCCATCAAATGGTAAGCAGTGAAGGGCTTTCAGCACTGTGACTAATCCAGTTTAGGGTCGATACAGCAACAGCCCAAAAAGCTAAAGTTTTAACTTATGGAGTATGCTCTAATGGAGGACCCAGCAATTTAAAGCTCTAGGGTAATGTTTTTTCTGTTAAATTACAGATTGGAATGTAGGTTTCTTAGTACTCTAAAAATGTGGCTCCTGCTGTCTGCTTTCAACAGCATCGAGCTCCCTGCTGCTTGTCTTAATTTCAAAAGGAGGTACCTGTTTTGTGTTCTAGACCAAGACCAATCCCTGGTATTAAAGCAGTTGACCATCACCAGAGGTCACTTTGGAAAGTTTGGGAAACTTTGACCACTTGGAATTGTTGGAGAACACCACCAAGACCATATTGTACAAGTCTGAAAGATAAAGTTCAGCTGTGGTTTGGGCAAATTCTTCCTTGAGTGCAACTTGCATTTGGATATCTGGACTGTGGTTGGGTTGAAGAACCAGCACTTGGCTCAGTGGCCAAGTTGCAGTTTTGTAGAAGGGACTGGGGGTCTTTCATAACAGGCCTTGGCTTATGAACACAGACAGCAAGCCCTTGCTTGGAGAGCTCTCCCATAACACAAGTGACCTTGTAGGGATATGGCCTAACATTTCAAGGTAAATGCTGTATTTATGAATAATGCTGGAGAGGTTTACACACGGTTTGGTTTTTTGTTTTGGTTTTTTTTTGCCATTATAATGCAATGTTCTTGTGCAAATACTACTTTGTTAGTTTGGTGTTTTGAAAAGTATGTAAAGTGGTGCTTTCTAGAGCTGGTGGCTTTGCAAAGGCATAGCATGCAAGCAGTCCTGTCCCTCCAGCTACCTGCAGTGCACAGTTTGTGTTAACTAGGCTGAAGCTCTGTATACAAAGCTAACAGATAATAAAATGCCTCTTCGAAGTAAAATACTTGTGTTTGCTTCCTGTTTGGATGGTGATTGAATGTTACCTGGCACTACAGCCAGCAGCGCGTTCCTGCTGTTACTCTTGCTCCTCTCCACAGACCCATCCAAGTTAAAACTGATCAGACTGCAGATAATAATGAGGATGGGGAAACTTTGTTTCATGTTACCACGGGGAGGGGTGTGTTGTTTTTTATTTTGTTTTGTTTTTAATTTTCATGTTTACTAGCAATACTAGGCTGTGTAATACTCGGTTGAATCAGGCCCTGAAGAGGGCTTGGATGAAGATGTGGAACATCTGCAGCAGTGAAGAAAACACCAGATCTTTCCTGCAGAGCTTGGGATTTGGTCTGCAAAATAACCACACGTGGAAGATTTTTGAAGGTAAGCAGGAAAAAGGTGACTCCTGTAAGGTGTAAAGGACTGTTGTTTTGTAGAGCACCTCATACAGCGGATTTCTGGTCTGGATTAGGATCTGAGGTGTATTATCAACCATTCCACTCCAAGTAAGCGGGAGAATTTGAAGTCTGCATTCTTATTCTTTATGTTGCCACATTAAAAAAAAAAAAAAAGCCTTCAAAACAAACCACCCCCCAAAAGCTTGTTGAATGAATGGTATTATTTGGAGTGTCCTGCTCTCTCTTTTGGCATGATGCTTCCCTCAGAGCTGCTACCTCAGTGTCTGCTACTATAAATTACACTGTGAACAGGAAACTGATCTTGCATCAAAGTGCTACAGCAGAGGCTGTATAATGTTTCCTATGTTAAACTGTCTAAACATCCAGCTACTCCTGTAGCAGGGAATTTCTTTTTAACTCTAAACATTTATCAGAATAGTTTGTCTCAAGGAAAACACTAAAGCACTATTTGTACTTGAGAGGGGAGAGGGGGGGAAAAAAAAGTCAAATCAAAGAGCAGTTGGTGAAGGCAAGTTCTACTACATTTTCCTGTTGCCTTTTTCACTAATATCCCAGAATAACAGATAACTGGTATCTGTTGACTTTGCACGTGTCTGCTCCTATTTGTGTAGGCCAGCGTACTGATGTGTGAGATGAAATTCATTCTCTTAGGAAAGGCTGTAGGGTGAACACCCAGAGAAACCTGAGGACGTTCATTCTTAGGAGGCAGAGGAAGGCGAGAGTAAAGTTACCATTGAGTTGGATAGTTAGAAGGTTTTGTGTGTTCCTGGTGATGCTGGAGGCCTTTCTGTGTCTGAGAACGCCTTGAGCGCTGATTTATTGCAGTAAGTAGAGAGTAGGTACTTCTAACAACATCTTCACAGCAATTATGGTTTGAAAACCTCTGTGATATTCTCTTCCTTTCCCCCTCTCCAGCTGTTTGTCTCCCAAACCAAAGTTGCTCTTCCGGTTGATCAGTGAGTCCAGGAAGAAACGCTTCATGGCTTTTCCCAGGGTAAAGATGTATGGTCTCCCATAGAGGTTGTGTGGTCACGATCATTAGAGATGCTTTTCAGAGAATTATTACTAAAAGCCTGGAACAATAGGGTTTTATTTTACACGATAGATCTTTTGAATCTCTGGATAAGCAGCTAGGCTGATCGTTGTTTAATAACTTTGTGCGTGGGAGAGAAGTTTCTCTAGTATCTGTGCTGTCAGTTTGACCTCGGTGGTGTGGGTGATGCGTCCCTCTGGGAGAGCAGCCAAATTGCTCCGCTTGAGTGGCTCTGGAGCATGGCTTCTCCACTGCTTTGGGGCTGCGTTACCATGGCTACTTCCCATCAGTAGAGGTTTTTGGGGTCTTTTTTTAGTAATTACTGCAGATTGATGAAATACATCTGCATTAGTGCCTATGATGGCTTGTGCACGTGTTTATTGCAGTTCACAGTTGCTGCAGCGATGTGATGTGATGGTGCCTTTCTCTGATCAAAGCTATATTTGATATATATTTATACATGTTTGGTTTTGTTGGTTTCTTGGGGTTTTTTTTAAACTGAAAACTCTCTTCTGAGTAGCAGTTAGCAGAAGTATTGCTCCTACAGTTATGATTCTTCCGTGGTTTAGTAAACTCTGCATGAAAATTTCTAAATGACTGGTTATTGGAAGCTGATGGAGGAAGGGTCATTTTGAATTCGTTGCATTTCTTATGCTCTTTCCCTATAGTTCTGACTGTTGGCCACTCTCTTAACTGATGTAGCATAGGGTCAGCCTTTGGTATGGCCTAAAGCAGCCGTTACTTGCAAGATTTCCGTAGAGCCAAAAAGTGAAAATATAATAAAAAGGAGGCAGGGAAATTCCATTATTTCTCCTAGCCTATAATTCTAATGAATGTTTTAAATCTCTTGAAGGAAGGGATCCTACCTCCCCCTTGCCCCCACTCCCTCCTTACATTTTTGCAGCCCTTTGTGAGACCATGTGGTGAACTGTAGCAGGTCTGAAATACAACTCCTACGTTGCTAGTAACTGGAGCAGAGTTTTCCACTTGTCACGAGTTAGCAGCTGTGTTATTTCCTCAGCTTGCTAGGTAGAGTCACACAGGTTTCTAGAAATCTTTGTAAAATGCAGTTGTCCTTGAATAGCTGCACTTTGCAGGGACTAGGCATGCTTCTGTTGATGGGAGAAGGAAAAAAAAATCCATCTGGAAACAAGGAATTAGGTCATGATAGTCTACTGCTCTCAAGGTCTTTCGGAAGATAAGGAATTTAGACACTTCTATGCTTTGAGCCATTCTTCAAAACATCCTGCTTGTCTTTTAAGTAGTAATTGGTCCTTGGGCTTCTTTTATACATCTTTTTATAACATTAAGAGTGGGTTTTTGTTTTTGTTTTTTTACCGAAGCATGCAAAAGCATCTGTTTTCTTCCAGCCTACTTAGAAGTGCTATTTTGCAGCCCATGGATATACTATTTTGAATTGTCTGGTACATGCTTCTATGCATCATCTCCTGCCTGTGTTGAAATAAACTAATTTTCAAGCTAAGCTCTGATATGTTCATCTTGGACAACTGTACTAAGAACAGCTGGTTTTTTCTGAACTAGCCTTCATCAGTATCCCAGTTGTGCACTTAGGACTCTACAGCCCTGTAAGACAATCACCGTGCAGGGTAAGAAAAACACAAATCACTTAATGTGTTCCCACCAGTAGCTGTATTTTAACTTTAAATGTTAACTTTGTTGAAACCATAGGTATGGTCTCACTTCTTTATTAAAAAAAACCCAAAAAACAAACACCCCCCCCCCCAAACCTAAACCAAAACAAAAAAAAACCCCAGCAACACAAAACCAAACCAAACAAATTAAAAAAATCTCATATGAAAAAACATGACAAAACAACAGAACCCACCCCAAAACCAATTCTATCTCTGTGGAGGGTCAGGAGATAAGTAAATATACTTACCTTCCCTGACCTTTAGTTTACCTGACTTGCTTTGATAGGTATGAAAATAAGGAGGTCATGTTTCTGAGCACGAGTAATCGCTTGGGGTTTTGGTAGGTGGATCTCCTGGGGATGTGCTTCTGATCTAGGGAGGTTCTTTTTCTTTCCTCCTCAAGCTGCTGTGGAAGGAGATGGGATACTGGCCTGGGAGCGTCGCTGCTGATCTCCTGCAGTATTGCATTTTGTACGTGTAATAGTTCAGAAGGTTTATCTACGGTCTTGACCCTAAGTGTTAAGAACCTCTTGCATGCGCAAGACTCGCCGTACCATAGGGTTAATTTTATGTTCAGCTTCCATTTATGTTTATGCAAAGAAATGCTTGGTGCATTGGCTTTAATTAGGTTTTTTGTTGAGAATATGTTACTAATGGGTGTCAAAAGGCACGGGAGTGAAAAGGTTTGACCTCCAGAGATGGAAAGGTTATTAATGCTTAAACGATTCCATTCAAATCCCAGTTAATGCATCAGTTGTTATGAATGTCAGTGTATTTGTTTATGCAGCACACTCTGTGATACTGGGCTGGGATTTTCCCACAGGTATAAATGAGTTAATTGAGTTAGAAACATAAGGTTTTATGCTTATAGGGGTAAAGTGTCCATAGACTGTGAAGTCCTAATTGCTCAGCCACGTGCTTAGCTTTAACTTTCTGAACAGTTGCATTGCCTTCAGTAGGCCCTTTGCTGCAAAAGGTGTCCCACGTGTGCTGGCATTTGTGAGAGAAGACACTCAATGTCACATTTTAGACTCTAAGTTTCTGCTCTATGGGAACTGTCCCTTTACCCAGAGGTACCACTGAAGCAGGCTGGCTTCTGTCACACGCTGCTCCCCCACAGACGCAACGGTTGGTTTTAAAGAGGAAACATTTGGGTTCATAAAAAGGGATTTACAATGTCGTATCATGTCCCAGATTTGATCTACCTAGTTTTGTCCTGTTTTCTCCTTTGTAATATCTTTGCACGGTCCATGTAATTTTTTTGTGTGTTCTACTTTGTTCTTCACAGCATGGATTAAACCACACTTTTCTCTAAACAGATAAATTCCAGCAGTATTGGGTCCTGAAGCAACCCTCCAATTTCACAGACCAGAGAGCCACAAAAAGAAATAAATATGGTTGAGCAGAGATTTTAGTCTTGGGTTGGGTTTTTGCACAGTCAGAATACCAAGAATAACAACAACAACAAAATAAACCACCCCGTTTGCATGTATTAATTAAAAACATTGCAGGATAATGCTTAGACGAAAGAAGACACTAAGCTTATGACTAATTTTTTTTTTTTGCAGCTAAAGTATCAGTTGGGAGTCTTAGACTGTTAACTGGTGAGCTTTCTGAACAGGAAAACTGAAAACATCTATTTTCTGGTTGACTCCTCTGAACTGGAGTGGAGCTGCCACATGCATTCAGCCCCTTCCTGACATAAGGGGATCCAGGCAGGAGGGTGATCTCCTGAACCCCTTCCCCTGGCAAAGCTCCAGCCCCTGTTTCTGTCTCATTGGGCACCAGGAGCTTTATTGATTTCTGGAAATGAAACCAAGCTTGAGGATGGAGGAACTTCTGCTGAATGTGATGTGAGCTCTGGCTGGGGACTTTCTGTCAAGTCCTTGTGCTCCTTTTCCCCATCAGTGCATGAGGTTGCACCATGGTCCTTTCTTCTGTGGAGGCAGGAGCAGACTTTCTTCTATCCAACTGCCTATTTCCCCCAAACCTCTTGGTGAGGCCACACCTTTAGAACTCTTCCTCTCAACCAAGTTTTATTGAAAGGGACTTAAGAGGGACTAGTCAGGTGAAAAGCAATACAGCTGCACATGCCTCATCCTGTTTAGAAACCAGGAGAAAACTGTGTTCTGCTTCAAGCTATGTAAGTCATGGATGCAATTTTTTATGCTTGCCTGTGCATAGGTGAGGACTCCCTGGAGAAGGATAAAGGATCCCTAAAGCTGCTTCACAACAAATCTCGAGCATCCTGATATCCCACCACTACTGGACCTCTGCTCATCTTCTCACCTGGTCAGTGCTGGGGAAATACCAGACTCTGCCATCTTTTTCCCATTTTATAGACAGCAAAATTGTTACAGTATTATTCAGGTGAAGTAGTGATGACTCCTCCTCTCTGCAGGAGTGGAGATATGGCTTGTGGTTCCCAGAGAGCTGTGAGTCCATCTGTAAACACACAGTTACAAAGAAAGGAAAATCAGGCTGCTGTGCTCCCTCAGCTTGAGCATGGTCTGTTCACGTTGTGATGGCTGAGTCTCGGAGGCTTTGCAAAGCAGCTTGAGGATTTGCTTCAGTGTGTGAATCCCAAGACCTTTGTGTCCAGTGTGAGTGGTTCAAACGGGCCAGAGATCACAGATTGATTGACACGAGGGAGTTTCAGGGGATACAAAGGGTCTTGGGAGATTCCCAGTGCAGAAGGACCAGGTACTGGCATCAGGGCCTGTACATGAGGGGATAGGAAGCTTAAAGGAGTAGGAAGAGGTGACACCTTCATATCTCAAGGAATTTAAGCCCAAATGACTTGCTGAGAGTCACCAGACAGGAGTCTCTGATGGATGACAATTCACTTCTCTCTCTCCTCTGTTCTCTTGCCCTCTGTCCCTTCTCAACGTTTGCAGCAGGAGTTGGAGTGCAATCAGCTTCCAGCAAGTAAAGCCAAACATTGATTAGAAGAGGTGCCAGGGGTTAGATAACATTTGGATTTGGCACGAGCAGCTCGTCCTACCCTGCAGCAATCACACCAAATATTTTGACATGCTACAATGATTGCCAGTGGACTGGTATCTACGTAGTAGCAACAGGCTCCATCAGGAGCTACTCTGAAGGGTTGTTGATTCATTTAGTCCCACAATGAAGATTGAGCGAGTTGTTATTTCAGAAGGCAAGCTGGATCCAGCATGTATTTGTATCAACACACCAAAGATGACACAACCGGTGCCTCACCCAGCCCAGCAAAGTGGGGTTTTGCTGATGCTATATTTGGTCTCCATGTTTGGCTGGGAAACAAGCAATGCTCTTGTGATGTGTTATCTTTATGAAGAGTAAACTAAAAGCGTTCTCTCTGAGGGGGTGGTACTGCTGTGTTCTCACTTGATTTATTATGCTCTTCTGCATAGGTTAAAGTGGGAGAAGTTGCTGTGAGGATAAGGACCTTGGGCTTCCTGAGATGCTGCAGCGACTGGGACTACCTGCCCACCAACTGGCAGCTCCTCACAATTCCTGCCAGATTTTGGAAGCGACGAGGAGAGGCGGTGGGTGGCCTCACCGATGGAGTCCCAGTGGTCCCGATCAGCCAGCATGCAGTAACTGGTGCCCACCTGCCTGTGAGGTCTTTGCAGGTTCTGCACCACCGCTTTCCCTGGAGAACTCGCAGGCACCAACACGTCTTTCCACTTGTGGGGTTTAAATTTTTGTCCTGTTAATTTTTGAGGAATGTTTTTTGATATTGTCAAAGCTGAAAGAACTGTGGAGCTTCCTTTGATCCAGGATTGGAGTTGACTCAGCTCTGCTTTGCCCAGTTTTATTTAAAGACCATGACTACTACTTCTGAAATGTTACTTGTGAATGCTATATTATTACATTATCTGCTTTTCCATCTGTTAAATGTCATGGTTCCAGCAGCAAAAATACCCCTGTCTGACAGTAGCAGCTGTCAAAGATCTTTTTAAAACTTCTTCAAAAAGTAGTAAAACCTGATACCACTAAAGACAAGCCAAGTTTTGTTATAATACAACTTTGGATGTGACTTTAGGAATGTTGCTATTTATAACACCTCTGAAGTTTTACTCTTGCATAGGAGGGAAGATGTATACATTTATAATTTAAAGTACAAGTATTTGTTCATTCCTGGTTTAAACAATGTTAGATGTTATTGTTTAGAACCCATATGCAAAGATATAACCCTCTGTGTAAATCTGGCCTCGGCTTTCTGTGTGGTGTTCCCCAACTCTGGGAGACAACACCTATGACCAGGCTGCTAAATACAGGATAAAAAAAAGTATCACCTGGGCCAAACGCATCTTCTGTGTAACCCCAGTGACTTCCTGACAATCCAAAAGTCAAATTATAAGCATAGCTCATGAAGCAGGAGATGCTCTGAACCAGTATCACTTAGAAGTGAAAATTACAATTCCATAGTGAATAGTGCACTCAAATATGAGTGATAGTTGGGAAAACAAATTAAATTAAGCATTGTTTATATTAATTGAGTAGTTCCAAAGGCTTCTGGAAGTCAAGTGTCCCATTAATAAGCATTGTCTAATGGACTGTATTTCTCCAGGGAATCTCTCAGCCTTGGCCCAGCACAGGGAAAGAATGGAAGGGTTTCTACAATGCTGTGGCTCTGCAGAGATGCTGTATGTGTCTGTAGGAGGCTTGGGCACCCCACCCCTGCTCCTGGCTGCTCTCACACCTTTGTCTGCATGGGCTCAGCACTTGCTGGTCCTTCAGCTCACCTGGAAAACTACTGAAGTGGGCAGTTCTCCCAAGCACAGCTCAGCAAGGACAGGGGTGATGCTGTGATGGCCACCAGCTGCTCTTGGGGTTGGGTCTGCCCGATGTGAAGGCATAGAAGTGAGCGGTGCCCTACAGCAGCTCCTGGTCCTGAGAGAGCTGAAAGACACGGTGGCAGCACCGACAGCACTCTTGGCATTGCATGGGCATCTTCTTGCTCAAGGCAGGGAATGTATAAATAATCTGTTGGAGAAACGCACGTTTTTAGGGCTAAAACCAGAGGTGCAAGTGGCTTGTGCTGGGTCCTGGGCTCTTCCTGGTGGCAGCAGCTGCAATCTGCTGTTGAGTAAGGCATATTTTTGGTGTAGTTTGTTTTTTTTTTCTTTGTTGGCTTGTTATGTTGGTTGGCTGGCTTGTTTTTTTTCTTGGACAGTGCTAGCATCCTTGGTGCTGCTACAGGGTGGCTGGCAGGAGCTACTCCAGGAGTTGGCATGGCACGTTCCCTGCACGGTACACGGCGCTCCTGGAGCCCCTCCTCATCTGGGACCTGCTGGGACAGCCCAGTGCCTTGGTGGCATCATTGTTTGGAGCCCACTGGCTGCTTGCCACCCTGAGGGCTCGCTCTCACCACCACGGAGGCTTTCCCATGCTGTGCACTGATCCCACCCAGCCCCTTGAAGCCTCTCACTGGGGACTGGGCAGGGGGATGCCTTGGTGGTTTAGGGGGAGGGCAGGGAGAGGAGTGGGAAGATGGGGCTGTTGATAAGATTCCAACCACCAAACCGGTCTGAAACTGTGTGATTTGGCACAGCACAGGGAGCTGTAGCTAACAACACAAAAGATGAATAATTGCGTGTTGTGGCATTCGTTCCCTCAACTGAAAAATGATTAAGCTCTGGGTAAGGGCAGGCAGCTGCAGGTTTGGGCTGCCTTTGTCACCTCGGCAGTGGTTAATGTGACACTGTGGTCCAGTGGGACAGCGTGGCCCAGCCAGCCAGCAGACATCTCTCCTCCTCTAGCAGCACCCTCCACCCCAGAGCGGGGCCGCCTCGGGGCCTCATCCTGCTGTGGGTTCCAGAGGGGTCAATGAGCAACATGAATGCTGAGGGTCCTTCTGCCCCTGCTGCTCCTCCACCCAAATTAGTGGAGGGGATGTAAAGAGGATGTAAAGACCGACACAGCGGGTCAGTCACAGCCACTGCACGTGCCTGCCTCAAGGAGATGGTAATGATGGGCTTAAATTGGGAAGTTTAGGGTGGATATTAGGAAAAAATGTTTTACTGAGAGAGTGGTGAGGCCTTGGAACAGGCTGCCCAGGGAGGCGGTGGAATCACCATCCCTGGAGGGGTTCAAAAACCATCCAGATGTGGCTCTTCAGGACATGGTTTAGTGGTCCTGATAATGTTTAGTAGATGGCTGGACTTGATGGTCTTGAGGGTGGTTTCCAACCTTAGTGATTCTATGAAAGGGGCAGGAAAGGCAAATATCAGCTCAAAACAGCCATGCCCAGCTCTCTGCTGTACTGCTACCTTGAGTCTCTTCCCAGGCTGTGGGGGACAGAGCTTTAGAAGGGTTTATGGGCTAACAGACCTGCCTAAAATAACGTGAGTCCTGTGTTTGACAATAGCAGGTCTATTTAACTAAAATGAAATAGCTAATGGCTGGGAGGTTTTTTTGAATGTTAGTGAAGGGGAAAGTAAGAATAAAAGGGCTGGTTTCCAATTAGAAAACTGTAACCTGTGTAAAACTGTATCTTATCAGGATTGTCATATCTAATTTTACATTCTTTTTCAGTGCTTGCGAGGTAGCACGTATGCTTACAAGTGAACATGTCCTGGGTAAAGAAGTTATGCAAGTTATAGCAGAGGGTTCAGGTGGAATAGGAAATCCTGAGGCTACTGCTAGTAAGTGTAGAAATGTTGACTTTGGGACTGCTGCTCTATGTTTTGAGCTAAGCGTGTGCGAGTCTTGCCATCAATCTGCAGGGACAATGCTTTGGCATGGTTAATGTGGCACCTCAAACCTGAATCCTATGACCAGGAGTCTGAAGCTAAATCAGGAGGGAATTAAACCATCAGTGTTTGCTAAATGCTCTGACTGCTGAAAGTCTTTTAATCCCTTCTCCCTTGGACTCAAAGTGTCTGCTGGCTCTTCTCAGAGTTGCAGCATTGCCAGCATAGGAAAATTAATTATTTTCTTTTGTCTTCCAAATTTTTTCCTTTTTCACAGAGCAGCCGTTTGCAACACCCCTCAGAGGCTGTGCAGCTGCTTTTAAGGTGCCTTTGCTGCAAAGCTTGCAGAGGTGCCTCCCTGGCCTAGTCCTTTACAGCAAGAAGTGATGGTGCATCAACCTTCAGCACTAGTAATCTTGGGAAAGAAGTGAAGTCCCTGTTGGTGACATTGTTAACTATGGGGGGAAAAGTGCTGCCTGATGAAGCAGTAGTTGCAAGTCAAGGGTGAAAGAAATGCATTACAGCAGACCTGGAAAAGGCTGGTGTTTATCTGTTGCTTCCTTTGTCTGCCTGTGGGAAGAGAAGTGAGGGATAACAACACGAGAGCAAGTCTACCCAGCACATAGCACCCTCAAAAGCTGTACTAACTACCCAGGCAGGTGAATTGCCTCCTGTGAAGAGCAAGTCCAGACTGTTCATTAATGGGGATGTTCAAGTAGTGAGTGGAGGAGTCAAAGAAGAGCTTCACAGTGCCAAAAAAAAAAAAAAAAAAACACAAAAAACCAAAACAAAACAAAAGAAAAAAATAAAGGGGGGGGAACCAAGCAAACCACAACAAAACAAGAAGGCAAAAAGAAAACAAAGGCACAGCACAAGGTGTTTATTGGAAGCAAGGTACAGCATTCACTTCTGCTCTGCACACAGAGCTGCCCCTTCAGGGTCACCCCACTGCATGTATCTGCACAGGAGGGAATAGCATCTGTACATAGGCAGTCAAAGTGCATTTGACATTGCATAGAACTCATAAGAAAGCTTATTGAAGGTGCTCTGTGATGTACACAAGCCTTGAATTAGCTGTGCATCTCTCCTGAGGATTCCTCCTGTCCTCTGAGATTATGGTCACAGCTTCTAAGTGTTGTTGCTGCTGCTGCTAACCTCTTCAGCTTTCCCTGGAGAAAGTTGAGTGTAGTTGCTTTTCAGTTTACAGGGGAAAATAAGGCCAGAAAAGCCCAGAAAATGAATTTGGAGAAATTCTTGGTCTCTCCAATGTTTATACTGAGCAGCATTTGTCCAGCCTGTTAGCATCTTGTCTGGACTGTTAGCTTTCAGCGATCTTCTTAGCCATCAAATACTGCACTGCTGGGGAAAACCCCGCTCCTGAAGGCTATGGGTGCCTGCTAATCCGAAATCCTGACTTGCACAGATGTCTTCATGTTTTACTGTCTATACAGAGGTCTTTGAGCCTTTGTTTCTAATAATTTTGCTATGCTCTCTAGAGAAAAGAGCCCCTAGATTGCATACTTTTAATAAAGAAAAGCAAGGACCTCCCATTTTCATTTCTCCACAGTGTTCTCCGATGGCTTGCAGAGATCTGAGAGGGGCTAAGTTTGCTTTAAAGCAACATTTATTTATTTATTTTTAAGAATTTAAATATTGCGTACTGAGCTATGATTCACAGCTCTGTCATGCAGGTTTGAAAAGCATTCAATCCATCTTACTGATAGGACTCATTTTACTGTCTGAGGCAGGTCACACATAGCTAGCTGCTGTTTATGGGATAACAACATTAATTCTGTTTGGACTTGATTGATAGCAGCTTAAAATTGGACAAAAGTCTTGTTTAGTAGGACTTCACATTTCCATTCCTGGCTGCACTGGTCTTTCAAAGATCCCTGTGTAATTTTTCTATGTTATTTTCAGTGTCATTCTCCATACCTTTTTCTTTTATTCATTTCCCTCTCTTTCCTTTTTTCTTTCCCATGACATGTTTTTCATTTCTTTTGTATGCTTTATTTTTAATTTTCTGATTTCTTTCCATCAAACTCTTCTTTTCCTTTTCCCATCATCATATTTTCAGGCAGCCCTTCCCCCTCTCAACACCCATCTCTTCACCTGCATCAGATTCCTGGCTGTGCTCAGCTAAATGGCTCTGGACATGTGTTCCAGATGAGGATAATGAAACTATGGGGAAAGTCCTGCATTTGGAAGAAGAATTAAGTGCAAAAACCAGAAGGGGCTATCCCCAAACCAATCCAGTGAAAAATACTGGGTCACAAACTGGATGTAAAAGAAAAAAACCCAATCCAGCGTTGGGCTGCTGCGAGCTGAGAAAAGAAATGCAAGTCTTGCTCTGAGATCTGTTAATGGGATGTTTGCACCAGCAGTGTGGTGGGCAGGTATCTTGTCTCACTTGAAAGTGGGAGGGCATCTCCAGGACACCGGGTTGAACTTTTTGGACAAACTGAGGGGTGTCCAGAGGACAGCAACAGACCTGGAAGTTGTAGAAACTATGCCCAGAGGAAGAGCTGAAGGATCTGTCTCACGAGGGAGGATAAACACCATTCCTGAGCATTTTAAAAGGAGAGGAGATGAGCGTGTATGTGGGAGCCTCCAGGTATGGTTAGGTATATTAATTTAGAGAGAATAATCTTAGGTTTCTTCCATTTCTGGGGCTTTCCTGTGTTATTTCAGATACTCAGTTGGGGCTATAAATCTTTCACCCTTCTTCTTGTGGAGGATGAGGTGGGAGGAAGGCAGGCTGGCAGCCAGAGCACAGGCCCTCACAACCTCTATTCCCAAACTCCACTTCTGGTTGCCCTGCCTGTCCTAAGCAGTGTTATCTGCAGGTAATATGGTTACAATTCCTGTTCTTCTTGAAAGGGTTAACAGCTAAACTCTTTCTCCTGAAGCAGGCTGAGGTCTCTCTGTGAGTGGGGCTAAGGATCTGCGAGTGATGTTACGTTGCTATTAAGAAGGAACGAGGGATAAACTATCCTGGCTCCCATATAAATATTTGCAGTTACAAAGAGGAGCACGAATAATTGGAGAAAAAAAATGTGAAAAACATAAAATTTTCTGTCAGTTTTTAAAGTTTGCTTTCCTAGAACGAAATAATTCTAAGACAACCACAGCACAGCAAGCTCTGCATTCAAATTGCTTTGACTAGCACCGAAACGCAGGCTGGTCAATGAAATCTTGATGGCTGTTGGTGTTTTAGCCAAAGCACAAGTCTGCAAGAGCTGGGTCCTGCTTCTTTCTTTGCCCAAGTTAAAAAATAAAATAAAATGAAAAATGGTATGGAAAGGAATACCTCAGTTCCAGCAGGGGAGGTACAGAAATAACCTGGTTTATTATTAAAAGATAGCTCTGAGCATCCAGCGAGTGCTAGGCCACTCATCAATTAAAAACTACCTCAGGACCATACAGCAAGCTGTGCACTATACGCTCCCATTTTCAAGTATATAGAAAACAGCTTCAAACTGATCCTAAAAATAGAAGAAATCCAGTTAATAATCTTCAGGTTTGGGTACGTTGGAAAATAAGAGGTTTGCCTGTTTATCTGCAGGTTTGGGCATGAAGAAACAACGCAGTTCATGAGCTTCTCTTCTTCACGAGCTGGGGAATCTGCAGAGATTCATGACTGCCAGCAACACATCCTGTAGAAAAAACAAAGGTGGTGGAGTTGTGGAAGGTCACCTCCTCAGAGCCAGGAGTAGGAGTGGTGAGCCCTGGAGTGTCCTGTTCTTTCATGAGAACCCCGTAGGTGGGGTGGAATGGGGTTGAAGCTACAAGGAACATCCTTGAAGGAGAGGGTGCTAGTGCAGGATAGCTCTCCTGCACCCCAGGAGAGTGTGGGCGCTGTGGCTCTGGTGGTGCAGAGCTGCATCCTTGCTGCTCTTCACAGCCTCAGGTGGGATGAATCTGGGTTTCCCCACCACGGGGAATGCAAACACTCTTGGAGATTAAAGTGGGCAGAGAGTGAATGAGTAGGAGCTACGCGCCACGGCTGCCTCCGAGGTAGAGCTGTGCCGGGCAGTATATTCCCAAACACTTTGTTCAGTTTAATTTCAGATGACTTTCTCCTAGTGGCTTTCCCTGCTTCCTCCAGCAGACTTGGTTCATTAGGTCCATTAGTGCAATTTGGGATTTGACACAGCATGGCCCTTGAAAAACCATCAGTCCAAAGGGTGTTTCACTGAGAGCTGATGTGGCTTCTCTCTTGCTCCATGGTTTAGTGGTCACGATAATGTTTAGTAGATGGTTGGACTTGATGATCTTGAAGGTCATTTCGAACTTTAATGATTCTATGATTCAATGAAAATCTGTGTGCACAAAATAGGAATCCCTGAGTGTGTCATTTCCTGGAGAAAGTTCCTTCTGCCATGAAATAACCTGGGTGTTTGTGTGGCGCCGAGGTTTGATGGCAAAGCAGAGCTTGCAAGGCTCTGTGCTACAGCTGGGCTGTGTGGCACAGCAGCCTGGGGCCCAAATGCTGTTGTGTTTCCCTGCCACCTCAGGCTCAGCCCTCACACCCTAGGGAGACTGTCCATGCTAGAGAAGCAAGCATGGTCTCTTATCTGGAGGCAGAACATAGATAACTGGAGGAACAGGCACATAAAGGCAGTCAGCATGGCCCTGATCCCCAAAAGGTGCTTGCGGGTGATTGGCATCACACACGGCTGTCTGCTGGAGGTGGTGGCTGTCTACCGTGAGCTGAATCTTACCGTGGTTGCCCTTGAGAGCGGGGTACGTAGCCATGACTTAGGAGGCAAGTTTCAGCTTCCCTTATATATCAGTTGTCTTCTCTCACCTGGAGGGGAACTGGTCAGAGTGTGGGGCAGCTCTGGCATGATTTGAATCAAGCTGCAAGCCACAACTGAGTTATTTCTTGCTGTGTGAATTCATAAGAAGCAAGTTCTCTATATCGTCCTGCTAATAACTTTCTGCTGAATCAGAGGACAGTCAGTGCAATGAGAGGAAAAATCACTTTTCAGGGAAAGATTGATGGCATGTGCTAGAGCTGTTAGAGGAATGTTGCCTGACTTTGGACAGCTAGTTTTGTTTGCTACCGTGCGAGATGATCGTGATCCATTTTTAGATTTCAGTACGGAGTAATATAGGATGGCAGCTATTGATGTCAGCGGGAAATGAACCTATTTATGCTAGACAGAATTTGGGCATGGCAAACCAGAACATCCATATGTTGCACAGTATTACACTGCTCTCCCCATGTACTTTTCTAGTTAGTTCCTTATAGTTCGATATGCTCAAAGCAGGGCCAGGCTGTGCTGTGTTTCTAGCACTTGTGCAAGAAGAAAAATCCTGTTAGGAGTAGAAAGCTGCCTAACCCATCAATTGCTTGGTGCACACTCAGTACCATCAGTCGCTGCCGTGCCGCAGCAGCTGGGGATGGTGTGAGTGTTCCAGAAGTGTTTTGGCAAAGAACAATGCCCTCGGGGCTCACGGCCACGGTTTGGAGGTTGGGGGGTTTACTACAGTGATGGAACTGCAGCCCCTGAGTGATCACCTTGTCCACACCATGGGTGAATGTCTTTGTGGGAGATGTGGCTGAAGGGAATGTACAGCTCCACCCTGGCCAGCACGTTTTACAGCCTGATGTGTTAGCCTAGAGCTTGAAGGGTTTCCAGTTGGGTTGACAGGCAAAACTGTGAGCTACAGCAGCTGTTCAGCTGTTGGGGATGGGACTGGAGATATCCCTGCAAGGGCCACAGCTCCATCCAGCTGCTGTTCAGCCCAAAACCAGCACATGCAGAGTGAATACCTTCAGAGGGCTGCACTTACTCTTCAATTAGAAATTGACCTACGATTAGAAATTCAATTAGAAATT
>JAAGNO010002825.1:11342-44041 GCA_033439905.1 Ceryle rudis | reverse complement strand
CTAGATAAAAAAAGATGAGCAGTAATGTAATTCACCTCATTTACTGGGAGAGTGTGGTGAAGTTGAAATACTTTACATAAAGATTAATATATAATTGGAATATATATATTCTATACATCCATACCTATTTTTAGAAAGAAATAAGCCTTCAGTCCATCTTACACCTGAAGGAAAACTTCTCCCTGATTTCTGAAGCTCTGAAGGAGAACTTAAGTGAATTTAGGAAGATATTAACTTTGTTTTGGAGATGGATGGGATTAAGAGGTCAAACTGGAAAGAAACAGAGCAGAATGTAGCCTGAACCTGACAGACCAATCAGTTGTTTTCATAGATTTTAAAGCAAGAAAGTGCCATTATAAACATCTTTTCTGCCCTCCTGTGTATTGCAAGCTAGGCAATTTAATCCATGATTCTGGCATTAGAGGAAACCGCTCTGCTCCATTTCATAAAATGGTTGTCTTGTTTGTTTTCCTGGGTAATATTTTACTTCCTCGGGGTGTAGAATATCAGCCATTAGAAAGCCAATTTTAGCTCAGTTTGCTGCAGATTTGTTTTAAATGTTTCAATATATATTGTATAAATAAAGGCTTCATAAACCAAAACCAATTGAAAACAGCAGAGGCACTGCACAAATCTGTTTCCATCACTGCACAATGCTTGTCTATATTTTTTTCTCTTCAGGTTACAGAGAGCTCTCTGTTTGCTCAAGAGCTTGCTCCCACTTGGACCCCTCCTATGCCTGGTTTTATCATGAGTCCAAGTGCTCACTGTAGTGAAATACATCACCATCATTAGTGAATTAATGCCACAAAATGAAGGTAAGGCTCCCCTTTTTTGTTTGCGTTGTTTTGGGGGTTTTTTTGGTGGGGTTTGGTGTTGGTTTTTTTTTTTGGTTGGTTTTTTTTTTTTTTTTAAAGCTACCTTCTGCTCAGGAAACTGGAGGTAAGAGGTTAGAGTTCTGGCTAAAAGGTAAGTCAGAGGGTATAATAAGTAAGAGAAATTGCTGAGAAAGGTGCTTTGTAGGGACAATTACATCTTCACATTCGCTATAAACACAGAGGTGGGCCCACTACATTGAGAAAATCTGTATGTTTCTGTATGTACCAGCACACCTTCAGTCACTGTACTTATCTTCCCCCGTTAGATTGAAACAAGAGCTGTGCAGTCACAGAAGGGAATTAGGTAATTTGACTATTTTATTCAATCACACTATATATTTTTAGATGTAAGGTCATCTGAATTTTCCATGAAAATTTAAATACAAATTGTACAATATAATCAGATCCCTGAATGTATTAAGATGTAGTCAAATACGGAAGACAAAGATTCACCAAATGAAAATGTTTTGTCCTGCCAAACATTTTCTTCCTGCAGAGGCTGATTTAAGAGTTTGGTCACTTTTCTGATTGTTCACATCAGTATATCCACTATTTCACACATGGCATGCGTGCAGGTTACAGAACTCCTGCTGCCAGACCCTGCAGAGTATCAACTGTTGTCGTCCTACAGCTGACCCTCATGCAGGACTGAGACCCTACATCCGTGCAAGGGTCAATGGTGGCATTTTCCAATGCAGAAAAGGAGCTTATTGTAACAACTGCTAAAGGGCTTGACTTTGTAATAGCATCCTTCAGACTATATCTCAATATTGTGTTTGTTGTGACAGCAGCTGAATTATTTAGATGAAAACCATGTAAAATTATGTTGGGATAAATGGTGTATGATAGGTTGCCAATGAGGTTAAAAAAAAAATTAGTCTTCCTGTGATAAATGCCTCAGCTTCTTTCTTCTCTTCATACCTGCAACAAAGTCACTTTTCTAGATAATGGAATCCCTCTGCCATTTTGCAGGTATAACAAAGTATTGCTTTAGTCTTTTAACTCCATTTCCAAATGCTGAGGCTGCTTTAAAGCCTTTGCAGTTTTGAAATACCACCGCCTCTTGTGGCACCATCAACTAGCTTGCTTAACTGCTGTGGTGAAACATCATCTTTTATGTAATCTGATTTGTGCTGCCCAAACTCATGGAAACACTTTGTTCTGTGGCATTTTTAAGATCACTGCTTCATCTTAATTATAGTAATATGTAATTTGCAAAAGGTATTGAAATGGAAAAATAAACAAGGTAAAAAGAAAAAATCGCTGATAAATATGTTACCAGAAAGACGTGTTATTGATTTTGTTATCAAGCATTAACTATTCTGGATTTTTAAATAAGCTTTTGAGCCTATCTAACTTATTAAATAATATGTATCAAAAAAACAGACAATTACCATTCTGATCCCATGAGGAAGGAATGAAAATGCTGGAAAACATGTGTATTTCATTCAGAATAGACCAACTAAATATAGAGTAAGAACTTGAAAACCCTACAAAATGTTGTAATTCAGTGGTAATATTTTTCAGTCCATGCCACTTGAGCCCAAATTCAGCAGCCAGCTTTCCAGTCACAGCATGCGGGGTCTCTGCACACCTGAGCCCTGATGTAGAATGGTGGGGGTTGGAAGGGACTTCTGGAGATCATCTCGTCCAACCCCCCTGCCTCAGCAGGGTCACCCTGAGCAGGGGGCTCAGGATCACATTGTCCGGGGAGGTTTGGAATCGCTCCAGAGATGGATATTCCACAGCCTCTCTGGGCAGCCTGGGCCAGGCTCTGCCACTCTCACAGCAAAGAAGTTTTTCCTCCTGTTCAGATGGAACCTCCTGGGTTCCAGTTTGTCCCCTTGTCCTTGTCACTGGGCATCACCAAAAAGAGTCTGTCCCCATCCTCTTGCCCCCTGTCCTTTAGATATTGATCACATTGATCAGATCCCCTCTCAGTCTTCTCCAGCTATACAGCCTCAGGGCTGTCAGCCTTTCCTCAGCACAGAGATGCTCCAGGCCCCTAAGCATCTTTGTAGCCTCTGCTGGACTCTTTCCAGTACTTCCTTGTCTCTCCTGAACTGAGGAGCCCAGAACTGGAAACAGTACTCTAGAAGTGGCCTCTCTAGGGCAGAGGAGAGGGGCAGGAGATCCTCCCTCGACCTTCTAGCCACACTCTTTTAATGCACCCCAGGAGACCCTTGGCCGCCTTGGCCATGAGGGCTCTTTGCTGGCTCATGGTGAACTCATTGTCCATCAGGACTCCCAGTTCTAAGCTGGGAAAAAAATCTGAAATTACATTTTGAGATTTTTTTAAAATTTTCATTGTTTTGAAAGAGGTGAGCTGTAAATAGAAAGACCAAGGTGACACAGAGGAACTCTGGTGTTGACGTAAGAGGGAGCAAAGGGGGAGCAGCAGGTGCTGTGTTGCATGCTGTGCTACAGCCATCACCAATTAAAACTGGTGGTGTGGCAAAGCCAGTGATAAAAAGGGAAAAGTCTGTCCAGCTTCCTAAATTTGAATGTAAAAATTTATTAGAACAATTAGGCTGAGTTCTTTGTATGAAATACTTGAAATACACAAATTTTTAAAATAAGCACCCTAAAGAAAATTGGGAACAGTTCCATTTTTTTTAAAAAGAGGTGATATTTCTGCACAAAATCTAGCAAATGCAAGAAAAAATCTTTATCCAGTACCTGAAGATATTGGATAGCTCAGGAACTCAAATGCAGTCTGTATGCTGGTTTTGCTACATGGTAATTTGCAATCAAAGCACGCTGGAAATTCATCTATCTAGTATTTGAGCTTTTTTATTTTGACTTCTTTCCATGGAGGAGCTAAATAAGAGATACCAGAGGGAAGAAGAAGGATGGCAACTCTTAGACAGTGCAGATGCAGACATATGCAGCTTATGGAGGTAGAGGACAAGTGTCCATGTGTCTTTCAGCATATATACTTCTTAAAACATTTGTCTTCGCACAAGGCTCATGGGGCAGCACTTTTTAGCACTTCAGTGTGCTCTGACCTTCCCTAAGCCAAAGGCATTGTCAGCAGCATGTTTGCTGTTGCATCCCTCTCCTTTTAGGTTGCTGCTGCTATTTGCTGAGAGCATTTTTGAAGTATGATAAATCATCTCTGCAGATATATTTGAAAAGACAGTTTTCTGTTCTTTTTGGTGACCATGAGAGAAAAGCATGACTGCCCCAAACCTAAGTGCTCCTCAGCTTTGTAGGCTATAGATCCATAATCTTTCCTGAGGAATTAATAATAATTCAGTCCTGTGTATTGCAGCCAAGAATGTTGCAGGATGCTGTCAAGGTTGAGAAAAGTTAGTTGGTTTAGTAAGGAGGAGGTGATTAAATTTGTATGCAACTGATTGGAAAATACTGTGGTAATTTACATACCTGAGTTTGTGCTCCTGACCTCAGAGGGTCAGTTTTGCTGTTGGGTAGGAAATGGTGACTTACTTGGTGACTCCAAGCTGAGACCATGGTGCTGAGCAGCGCATGAATGGCAGAGGTTATCTCTGATGTCTTTGTGGTGGATTTATCTGTTTTTTCACCCACAAACTGGGGTCATAAACCAGAACTGCAGGTGAATTTATGAGGAGGCATCTACAGGTCTGGCAGACCTTGCCCAAAGAAAGCTGAAGAGACCCCAGTGGATTAAGGAAAGTTTAAACCTGGCTGACACAGTGAAATACTCATGAAAGAATGAGCTCTGAGTGATTTATTTGTGGCTTATGTTTCCAGGTGAGTTAATAAAAATTCATTTCAGTTAATCTGCATCTGTTGAGTATTGTCTGTATGTCTTTGTGGCTGGAATGATGCTTTGGTCATGTCTTGGCAGTGCTAGCAGAGCTTAAAGCTTCTTATGTCCATGAATTAGAAAAATCAATCTCTTCAAACACATTTTAAATTGATCCCTGATTGGACCACATGACTCTTGGACAGGCTCCCCTAATATTAGTCAATGTGACTTGGAAAGATGATGATTCAAATTAAAATTGAAAGATGACCTATACTGAGCAGCTGCAGTCTGCAGAGTGATTTTTTTTCTTTTTTCTTTCTTTATTTTCTTAGTGTGCTGCTCTGTTTGTGAAGTTCTTGCTGTGAATACTAATGTCTGTGCCCAGGACCGTGTCCAAAATTGCAAACTTGAGCATTTGCATTAACGATCTGTGGTCTGGTATATCACTTTAATCCTGGCTTCAAATTACTTAGAATCTATAATGCAAACTAATTCTATATCCTCTGCTTATAAGAATTAATTTACATCTAACATAGTTGCACAGAGCTGCCTGCCTTGCTGCCTGAAGGCTCTGACTTCACTGCATTTCTTGCCTTTCCTGTTTCCATAGTAGTTTGAATTAATATGAAAGTCTTGAAAAAAGTATGGTTGAGATTAAGGACCTGAATTCCTGAGGGAAAGAGTTTCAGGCACCCAGGTCACAAGGCTGGCTTCTTGCGTGTAGGTGAATGTGCCCAGTGGCCAGGGTGCAATACAGGTGGCCGCTCTTTGCAGCGGGGTAGCTCTCTTCCTTGATTTCCGCAGGGTTTATGTGACCTTTGCACAAGCGACAGTAAAAAAATAAAAAAGGTGTGATATCTTTGCACAGAATTTCTTGTTTTGATTAAACGTAAACCAAATGTCAGTAATTTATTTGGGTATGAAGAGGTGAAACCTCACTGGTGTATCTCAAGTTGTTCTTTCTACATTTCTTACACTTATAGCTAAGAAGTGTTTAATTCTATAATCCAGTAATTACTTGGTTTTTTAACAAGCAAAGACAATGTCTCTTAGATGTTAAGTATCTTCTGATTTCAGTCTGTTTCTCACGTGCAATACTATGGCCAAACCTCATTTCTAAATTCAGCAGATTTTAGCCAATAATTAAATTTTCATGGCTAAATTATAACTAGCCATTTCCCCTTATCCCTTGCCAAAGAAGATTTGTAATGGGAGAACTGACAAGTCAGGGCACTTATAAATTTCCATCTGATAGCTCCATTGTGTCAGCTTCTGCAGAGCCACCTTAATGCGATTGCCTTGTCAGACGCATCAATAATAGAGGGTGAAGATCAATCTGTAACGAAGGGACATGAGATAATTTTTCTAAGTGTAGAACTGTCATTCTTCCCCAGTTACTGGAAGTCGCAATTACAGTGGTCATGTTGGACGTTGCTCTTCAAATGTCTCTTAGACTTGTACTTTGGAATAGCCAATGATAAAATTAAAGCACTACAGTGTGTTCCTTGTAAAAGTTTGCAAAAAAGTTGGTTGTATCTTCATGTTTTAGAATATAATTTATATCTCTAAAGTGCAAATTACATCATTTTTTCTTTGTTTCTTTGTTACTACGCCTTCTATTGTATTTTTCCAGATGCAAAATTTAATTTAGCTGGAGAGCTGTAGGTGAAAAGAGGAGAAGTGAGAGCACTGGCAGCCTCACGTGGCTGCTGTGAGAAGTGATAACTGGGGGCATGAGGGTACTCTGTTACAGCGGCTGCTTGGGTGGCTGTTCTGCTGTAGATCTGCAGGTCATGGAGGAGATAGTCCAAGTGGAGGGAGACTAGAGGAGCAGTCCGAACCCATCAACAGTGACTCGGTCATCCCCTGCCACTGTCTAACAAAAATCAGGAGTTGCAAGAGACCTCTAAGTTCATCAAGTCCAACTAACTAACCCAGCACTGCCAGGTCATTGCTTAACCATGTCCCTCAGCACCACATCTCCAAGGCTTTAGAATCCATTCAGGGATGGGGACCCCACCACTGCCCTGGGCATCCTGGGCCAGGCCTTGGCAAACCTTTTGGGAAAGAAATTTTTCTTCATGTCCAACCTAAACTTCCCCTGGCGCAACTTGAGGCCATTTCCTCTTGTCCTATCACTTGTTACTGGGGAGGAAAGACTGATCCTGATCTTGCTCTAACTTCCTTTTAGGGAGTTGTCAATAGGGAGAAGGTGTCCCCTGAGCTTCCTTTTCTCCAGGCTAAACAACCCCAGTTCCATGTTGGATTGCTCAGGCAAATAATTAATATCTAGTGACCCAAATGTTTGTTGGCTTCATTGGTTGTCTGTGACAGCAATATGGTCATTCCTCTCTTCTCTCTCATTGTTATGATTAGGTAGGGCTTTGAATTTGTTTGGATGTTTTTGGGTTTTTTTGATATCTTTAACATCTTTAACAATAATGTAATTTTCTAGTTTTAAATTATATCACCTTTTATCCTGAAGAATCCTGCGGTTTGATAAATTGTTTGGAAGAAACACTTCAGTGCACCTGAAAGCTGAAGCACATAATTTTTCTTTGGAAGAGCAAATAAAACAGAATGAAAAGAGGAGATGAAGCAACGTGACCGCCTGCTCCTCTCAGCATGACAGCTGAGTGACCATGTTAACATGAAGCAGTTTGGGCTTCAGTAGAAAGGCTACTTGCTAATACTGGGACCAGCCATTCCTCTAGGAATGACAGGCAGGTGGCAGAGCACAACATCGAAGGCAAACAACTGTTCTTCTTTAAAACAGCAGAGGATTCACCTCTTATCTTTAGTAAACATTGTTTTCAGTTACAGCAACTGATAACAGATCCAGCCCATTTCTTCTAAATCTCCTAGAATATTATCTCAAATTAGGTTTTTCTCCACCAATTTTCGGTAGAGTTCTGCAGCTCGTTGCAGGCTACTCCATCTCTAGCTTCCTTTTTTGAAGCGTTCAGCAGCACCGTGAGGGAGCAGGCAGACTGCACCAGGATTTAGATGAACAGTCAATTGCTGACAATAATGAGCAATAAAACCAGCTTCCTGAGATGTCAGGCAGAAGCTGGAGGTCATTTCCATAAACAACTCAGTGTTTTCAGAGAAAGGTTATTGGAAGTTTGAGAATGATTCTCAGAAGAAAGCTACATCAGCCTTCAGTTTTCTGTTTGGATTTGGGAGCAGAACCATCTTTGTCTTGCTTGTGTAAAGCAGAGGGTAACACCTTCACAGAATCACACAATCACAGAATGTTAGGGGTTGGAAGGGACCCTGAAAGATCATCTTGTCCAATCCTCCTGCTGGAGAAGGATCACCTAGATCAGGTCAGACAGGAGCACATCCAGGCAGGCTTTGAATGCCTCTAGAGAAGGAGACCCTACAGCCTCTCTGGGCAGCCCATTCCAGTGCTCTGTCACCGTCACCGTGAAGAAGTTTTTTCTCTTATTTATGTGGAACCTCCTGTGTTCTAACTTGCTTGGTGAGGCAGCACTGAGGACATTGCTGGAGGGGCCATACTCACAGAATCACAGAATTTGTGAGGCTGGAGTAGACCTCCAAGATCATCAAGTCCAGCCTATGACCCAACATCAGCTAGACACCTGCATGCTGATTGTGTTGTCTTCAACTCCTTCAGCATGCCCTTTGCTTTCCAGGAAATTTGTCCCAAACCCAGTTCCTGTTTCCCATACTAAAAGGCAACCTTCAGAAAAATGTAATATTAAATCATCACTGCTTGACTGCCTCAATCTCTGGTGAACTTTTAACCCAGTTTGTCTGATGAGTGCTCTCTCCCCCTCTCCTGTAGCAAACCTTTGTTCCAAGGTGCTGCTTTGGATTTCCTGTCGCGAGGGTGCAGCATCCGCTAGGTTCAGGAGTAAACAGTAATCTCACATGGAATAGTCGGTAAAGACGGTTCCTAGATAAATTAATTTTTTATCGAATACAGGGAATATTCAAAGTTATTATAATTTAAATGACATATTGCAGGCGGACACCTAACTTCAGCAGTGTGAAAGGCAGTAATGAGAAGAGTCTTAGCTTTCCCTGTGCCCACCTTGGAGAGAAAGCAACTAGCTAGGGTACCTGGGAAAGTAATAAAAACAAATTAGTTGATGAAATTGTTCTCCATAGTGTGCAGTATGATTTTTCCTTTCAATAGTAAGTCAGTGGTAGGGAGGAAAGACAGAGAATGAAGAGGTTAGTCTTCTGTTTTAGCAGACTGGGGGAGGCTACGGGCTCCTGCTGTTCAGTGGGTGTATGTGAAGAAAAGCTGCTACTTCGCCGCCCTGCACCAGCTGCTTTTCCCCCAAAGCATGACTGGTTTTGTCCATGTCTCCGCAGTGTCTGGCAGACAAAGGCTGGTTGTCTACACAGGGTAGATTCTTACAAAGGGATTACAGCCTTGAGTATTAAAAAGGTTAAAAGACTGATAAGGATCACTGTTATCCTGCAGGAACTTTCCTACCAACACCTCTCAGGGTTTCATGTTCCATTTGCCTTATGCAACGTTGCATGGTTTCAAAGTTCATATCTCAGCGGGGTCAGTCCATCTTACAGCAGTACAAGAGAGATCATTTTTCCAGGTAACGTCTTTAAGTTTGATGTTTGGGAGAGATGCTCATACAGTGTAAAGCAGCATTACCTCTGGCAAGTGCAACAAGGTTCTGTCTGTGCGAGCTGAGCACCGAACTCTGTTTCTATAAAAATTATCAAAATCTAGGGCTACAGACTTCCTGGCAGCAAAGATTGATTAGAAGCAATGATCTCTTCTAACCCTCTCTAAAATTTAATAGTCTAGAGGTGGACAAGAGGTTAATTGTTGCAAACCAGTAATATTTGGACCGGAGCATCTCTCTGATGAGGAAAGGCTGAGGGGCCTGGGGCTGTTTAGCCTAGAGAAGGCTGAAAGGGGAGATCTGATCAATGCTGATCAATATCTAAAAGGTGAGGGTCAGGAGGGTTGGGCCGGACTCTTTTCAGTGGTGGCCTGCAACAGGCGCAAACTGGAACCCAGGAGGTTCCATCTAAACAGGAGGAGAAACTTCTTTGCTGTGAGAGTGGCAGAGCCTGGCCCAGGCTGCCCAGAGAGGTTGTGGAGTCTCCTTCTCTGGAGAGATTCCAAACCCACCTGGACAATGCACTCCTGGCCCCACTGCTCTGAGGGATCCTGCTGAGGCAGGGGGGTTGGATGAGATGATCTCCAGAGGTCCCTTCCAACCCCTGCTGTGCTGGGATTCTTTAATGCAGTGATAAATAGCAAAAGCAAGTACATGCTCCACCACCTGTGCTTAGCTTTGCATAGTCCCTGCATACAATGTCACAGGCTTTTGATACAGCATCTGTCCTACAGAACTCCTCCATTGCTTGTTGTGTGGTTCAAGCTGTCTATTATCATTGGAAGGAGGGTAAGGACAGTAGTGACAGGACGGTCAGTGATGACCGGCGGGACAGGAAGGATGTTGGAAGAGCTCTGATTTCCACAACTGTCAGTTCAGTTTCTTGCTGGAGGAAAACTGACAGCTTCAGGACAGAGGACAGACAGCCTCAGGCCAAGTGGGGATTTGAATGAAGCTGGCTGAATCTCATCTAGGATTTAGGAGGTATCAGTGTTAGTTGTGGTGTGTATCAAGTGCCAAGTGGATTAGAGAGTAAGCCTCTTCGGTTACCCACATTTCTTGTGGTGTATATGAAACCAAAGTGGACCGTTTTTCTTGTTATCCTTCTGCAATATGACTCTAACAAAATACTTTCAAGCGCATCTTTCTTTGGGGCTGATGGGGAGATAATGTGCAAGACTCACAGAACTTCATTGAGGATGCGCTGAATGTTGAAATATGATGTAGTGTTTTAATTTATGCTTATTCATTGTTGCGTGTTGGAATAGTTTCATTAATCCATATTTTCCTTCTAATTGCCAAACAAGAATTTCATGGTTCTTGCTATGGTTGTATTATTCCTGCAGTTTCATCACCAACTGTTCAGCTCACTTGAGCAGAGCTCCTCCTTATAGTCATTTCTTTATTGAGAAACTTGGGTTAAACTAACATTAATTTAATAAAACCAATATTAATTTAATAGCTGCTTAGTACTGTTGAATGCAGAAATACTTGTTTCAACCAATACAGATTTAAAGTGAGAGGAAAAAAAATGAAAGTAGCTGTATGCTGACCTCTTTGGAAAAAAAGAATCTAACACAACGGATAGTTCATTATTGTATGTTTAGTTGTTAACTTGTCTTAAGTCTGGGGGTCCCTGAACATTCTGGAGTAAGCTTTAATGTCTGTATTTCTGGGATTAGTTTATTTATCCACTGGTTTTATTTCAGTCGTGGTTCTTTGTTTAATAGCCAGTCTAAGTGGAAGGATGGAGTATTGGTTATGGTCATCAGTCAACTTTCAATCAAATAAGCCTTTTCTAAATTCTTCCCCTGATAAACTGTAAAAAAATATGGGACTTTCTTGAGAAGTTGAAGACCTGGCATATAAAACAGATTTTTGTAAGGTTTTATTTTTGCAGGCTGGCTTGGCAGCGATATCTATGCAATATTTAGCAAGCTGCTTGCGCTTCTCATATAAACGCTGTTTTCTAGGAGTTGTTCTGTAACAGCTTCCAATGCCTGATCCATGCGCTGTCCTTACAGGGAAACAGCTTTTCATGGAAATACTTAGAGTTAATTTCTTGATGCTGTGGATTAAGAGCCAACAAAAATTCTTGCCACCAAACCATCTTTAATTATATGGAACACTTTTCACAGTAATACATAATTTTAAAAAATGGCTTCATTTTAGAAACTGACGTTTCACAGAAAGCAGGTTTTTGCAGCGGATGGTGCTACTTCACAATGTAATACAAACTGTCAGGATTAGAAACAATAATTGATGTTCATGGGCATGTGTGAGGTGTTTTAGTGGTTAGGAACTTACCTGGATTATTGGTTCCGTACCAGTCAAATGGTGCCTGCCAGGGACTCTGGCACTGACTTTTTCTCAGTGTGTTATGTAAACCACCTCTCTTCTGGTCTGTCTGTACTTGACACATCGATACACACAGACTCTTAATTCTTACTTTCTGATTGAACTTAAAAGACTCTTATCTGAAATGTTTTAATTGGTTTGGGTTTGTTTTTCTGAAAAAATATTTTAAATAACATGTTACTAGATAATTGCATACTTCTAAAAATTAATTGGTTTGGGTTTGTTTTTTTTTTTCTTTTCAGTAACTCTAATCAATAAAGAAAAATCAAGAATTGATTTACTATTTAAAATAAAAGGACTAGAAACACTACTGGGAGATCTGACACCTCAGCTATTTCTCCTGTGCATCTCTTCAAAAGGACAGTTGCCCATCAGTGCCCAAATCCAGACACTTGATTAATTTTATATTTGATTCTCCATACACAGCGGCAAAATATGTCCGCTAGCTTAATTTTGTTGCTTTTTTGTGCCTTGCCTGGAACACAAAACTGGGATGTTCTGCAGGGATTGTTAGAAATGTTTGTCATGTTTAAGCTATGGCTATTTTTAGAAACAATTCTTAATTAGATTTTCAGTATGAACGAAAATTCTGAGTTTCTAGTCAGTGAGGTTCTTAAGGCACGTAACTAGAAATGATAGGGATATTTGCAGTCAGAAATGTCACCAGGAGCCTGCTTTGCTTTAGCCTTGGAAATGCAATCCTAGAGCAAGACTGACGTACCCCTGTCTCCAGACCCTTCTCTATTTTGGCCATATTTCCAGGAGAATGACACTCTTGTGGATACATATCTGAACAGATTCTGAATTGATAGTGAAATTAGACCTCTCACTTCCCATGACATTCAAAAGAAAAATGATACGAAATTCAGCTATGCTAAGGAAGGGAAGAAGAAGGTGTTCCATCCATGGCTCAAAGGGAGAATAAGTGAATGATGGAAAGTCATGGCCTGATGAGCTTAACTTCTCCAGATGACTGAGCACAGAATGCTGCAATGTAATCACTGAAGAGTACTGGGAGTCCTGATTTTTTCCTCCCTCTGTGGGTTTTTTAGATGAATATAACTCTATTGTCCTTACTGAAATAATGCCTTACTTATCAAGCCATGGCTGGAAGAATTTTGTGCTTATAACTGAGCATCTCCTGATAATACACTTATGGGAAAAGCCACTTCCCTTTCTATCAAGAAAAGTTAGAAACATGCACCTCTTAAATATCTTTAAGTGAACTTGTATATTGATTTTCTTCAGCAAATCAAATCTCACTGATTTTGGAAAAATCACAGTTTATAAGGAAATATATAGGGTATAATTTTTATTTAAAGAGAAGCCTTAATTATTTGCTGTAAATAAAGCTGAGACCTTCACAATCTATGAAATGGGAAATAATACTGCTGCCATTGCAATTCTTTTGTCATTTGGGAAAAGAGGTAAAAAAAAAAAAAATTAAATTTTGTTTCACTTGAAAAAATATGACTGCTTTTCTTCTTTCACAAGTGATTTTACTGTCAACACGTTTCTGCCAATAGCATGGCTCAATTCCCCCTGCCCTGAAGTAGTGTGTGTGGCTGTAACTACATTCTGAGCAATTCAGTGAAATTACAGGGGTGTTATTACCAACAGACATTCGTTCGCAGCTACCATTTCAGCTAATGTTTAACATGGAAGGTTATGTAAAGTATTATGTGATAATTAGGTGATATTTTTAACCCTGAAAAATAGAAGTGGTCAAAAAAAGGTGATAGAGCCACACTTTTCAGTGAGGATTTATTTTTAATTACTTCTCATTAGATAATGTGATTATTACCTTTTCTTTCATATATCAGAATTCTTAATTTACTTAAAATTCTACATCCAATAATTAATTAAAAAAAATGTTTCTCATTTTTAGTACAATACAAAAAAAAAAAAATCAAGAGGAGGAATAAAAATGACTCAGACTTGTCCTTGATAATAAAAAATAAATGTTATTGCTGTTATGATTTTAATGTTTCTAATGATTTAAAAATCTGTTCTTATGTTATTCTGGGAGCAGCCAGATGGCCAACTAATGTGTAGTATGTAAATAAAGTCAGCAGTCTCATCTGCCTACTTATACCAAAACAAATACAAACTCTGACAATGATTCTGTAAGCATTGTGCTAAGCCAGGAAAAAAGAGTCAGGTTCCTCAAAATGTGCTTTGGATATTATTTCCAATTTTATTAGTCATTTTAAACAAGGAAACTGATGTGTTGTATGAGACAGGAAAGTTGTTATGGGTTTGCTTCAAAAAGCTCTTGGCTCTTACGTGCCATACCCATGGAAGTCCTGCAGCCGCAATGGGTAGAGGCAAGGGGCAGCTCCCTCTGGCAAAGACCTTGCTTTAGTTCTGTGGCTGATTCAGTGCTATTTGGTTCTCCTATATGGAAAAAAAAAAAAAAAAAGTAAGGAAATGGTATATGGAAAAACAAAGCACCAGTCAAAGTATCATTTAATTTCTTACTCTACAATGCTGGTAGCTCTTCCTTCCCAGCAATTGCAGACCATGGCACATCAGCTTGTGCGTCCCCCTGAGATGTGACTGTGACTTTTGGTTACAGGCAGCAGGGAAAAGTTATTCGGAAGGTCTCTTCCAACCTAAGCGATTCTATGATAAGATCATCAAGTCCAACCATTAACCCACTACTGCCAGGGCACCCCTAAACCATGTCCTCCAGCATCACATCTCCACAGCTTTGAAACCCCTCCAAGGATGGGTATTCCACTGTTTAGTATTTCAGTATTGGCTTTGTGTGTTGGGTTGAAGGGGCCAGGTCTCTTCATGACAGTTCTGTCCCATGTCAAAAGCATAGGAAACGCTCTGTGAACATGTGGATTTACAGTCCTTTTGCTGTAGCATATATTGACAAATGCTGCTATCAGGAAAGCAGCTCCAGTTAAACCAATTAGGTCAGTAAAGCAGACCAGTTTGTAACTGTTGAGGGACTCCCCAGGTAGACTGGAATTAGGATTAAGGATGTTCCAATGAGCAGTAAACCCAAGTAATTGTGGCTTTTACAGTCTCAGGATGTTTTGGGGTGTCACAATGTACAGTCATTTACTTCCAAATTCCCATCTTTAATTTTGTGGTGTGAAGAAACATTGCTGAGTCCTAAGGAGAAGACTGAGTAAAAGAGGTTCTTCTGGAGCAAGAGTGCTCATCTCATTTTTTACCTTTCCTATTCTAGCCAGCAAATCACTGGAGATGGTTCTTAATTTGCTCTTGCCAGCGATTTCCCATCTTTATTAATACGTTAATACAGAGATTTAATTAGACTACAGTCTTTATTTTACTTCCCATACTGTTACCAACAAAAGGTTACAAATAAAGTACATCATAAAATATGTTGTCTTCAGGGGTCACTTCTGCTCTGCAGGACCTGCAGCAAGGTTACAGAAAATGGACAGCACAGAACAAGGTAAGAAGGTGGTAATAATAGATACGTTCATCATTGGCTTAGATCTGCCACTGTTTAAATCAAAGGCAGTTTTAATATAGTGAGACTAATTCCAGGCTCTTTTGCAAACACTGTGCAGAGTGCAGGACTCCTAATGATGCACATAAATGTCTAAAGAAAGGTCCTTAAGTGGCAGTGAAGTTAGATGGCAATGTCTTAGGTGACAATAATGCCTTATAAAGTCTTGTACCTCTGGGCCACCACTCCATATCCAGTCTAGGTCATTACTGACACAAAGTCATTATCATCTCATGAATATCATCAAATGGGACTCAAAATGTTAAGTATCCTATTCTGCAATTGATACATGAAAAATCTTTCTGTTAACTTTCTTTATGATCAGTGAATAGCTCAGTGTATCACTCTTTGCCCGTAACCTCTAATTTTATCCCATCTAATAAAAGACATCACCTGTCATGGATATGTCAATATCTCATCGCTAACCAGCCATCATCGTTTGAAAGCTCATAAGATAGGCCAAACAATTTATTTGTTTTGTGTCCAATATAATTTTCTGACTGTCATTGTCTTTTGTTTAACATTTCTCCTTACTTGGTTTGCTGTGCAGGTTATTCAGCACAGTAGGTATTTTCTGCCAGAGGGTAAATAATTTAACTCAAACAATATTTTTCACCTCCTTGTGTCTTCCGTTATTTGCAGAAGGCAGTTGGAGGGAAATGGTGTTGACTGATTTTATTATATTTCTATTTATTACAGAATATAATATATTATGTTCACTCTAAGTTTCAAGATACAACTAATAGTGACTATTCAGTTACAACAGTGGTAGCACTTAAAATAAATACAGAAAAGCCTTAATAATATGCTTAAAGTTGCTATATTAGAAAACTCCTTTTTCTTTGGAGTTTACACTCCTTCAACATCCAAATATCAAAAGCCTCAGACTTTGTAAAGAGTGATGGGGAGGAGTGTTTCAGTGATGTTCATAGTTGGGCTTTCTTCCTTCTCTGTCTTGGGTCCACTTGGGTTCATCTTTATATATAACTACCTACCTTGAGTCCTTATCCTCTTTACTGTTTGCACTGTGTCTCAGTTACAGTTTTGTAGCCGCATGATGGCTTCTCCAGCCTCATTGGGCATGAAGGACAATGGTTTGTTCCCTGGAAGTAACCTGAATTTGTCAGACCTTGGCCACATGCAGCTTTCACAGAGTGAGGGTGGTTGAGATAAGTTTACTGACCAGTGCTGAGGTTTTAAATAAAACAATCACTGTTGGAAATGTCTCTGCTGAAGCTGTAGGTGACACTCCTTTGGGTCAGGAGGTCACTCTTCATTGCCTAGAGAAGAAATAGAGGGCAGACAGTTGGAAATAATAGTGAAGAAGGAACGAAGGAACTGTCTTTAGGATATGAACAAATTATTATCTCTTTAAAGCAGAAGTGCTTAAAAGGCAAAGACAGAACTGACATGAAAACTAGCAAGATTTTTTCACATAAAATAGAAAGAGCCTCTGAAGAAGTTTTTTCTTTTTCTTTCTTTTTTTTTTACCTTTTTTTTTTTTTTTCTGGTGACCCATAATGATTCTAAAGTCATTTTTAAATAGGATTATGCTTTCAAGCCTTACTTTTCCAATTTCCATCCCTCTTAGCACTATTTCTACACAGGCTCGCACTGGTGTGACTAGAACGATTGCTTTTATAGGCAGCATGCTTTTTTTCCCCATCCAAAGTGCAAGCAAGGCTGAAAAAGGAGAGCTATTAAAAGCTTTGTTCCAAATTCAAGTGGTGAATTGTATGTTGGCTGTTGGAAAGGAAGGACGTTTGAGGTAAGTGGGTACTTCCCTTGTCATATAGAACAAAACTTTTTTTTTTCAGTAGAGGGCAAGATCTCCATGCAAAGTGATGCCTGGGAAACCATTGATGAGTTTAATTGTGCATGCAAAATGAGGTTAATATCTCTGTGCCTTGATAACGTGGTCTCTAGGTAACAGTTCCCCCATGTAATGCTGTTTCTGTAGGACCTGCACATAAATAAAATAATGAGCACTCAGATGGCCTTTTGCACATTTGCTACAAGCAAAACAGGATATGGGTATGTGGACTTGTACAACTGCTCTTGCTTCAGAAAAGGACCCAGTAAGGAGAGAAACAAATCTGTCTTTGTGCTGTGGAAATAAGTTGCCAATCTTTGATAACCAGTGTGTATATTTCTTTCATTACAGAAAAGCAGTAAACCTGGAAAGTTACAGATTTTCCGCTCAGGAGTGACAAGAAATCCACGGTAGGTAAAGAGGAGCGAGTGACTTTTCTACAAACATTATTTCCACTTAATTTTCCCTTTTGTAAAAGAAAATTAAAGCAACCATTATGATTCAATGATAGCTTGGGTTTTTTTTTTAATTAGTTATATTGGTTTCTGCTTCCAGGTTGATCAAAAGTGTTAAAAATCAGCCTGATAAGCTGTTCTGCGGAGCAAGAGACTTCCTTTGTGTTCACTATAATAACAGCCCAGTGGCAGGATAGGTGGGAATCATGTGCCTTGCCCGATGCTCCCGTTAACCCAGTTTCCCTCTCAACAAGCCACTTTCAGATCACCTCTGCTAATGGTGCAGCGTGATTAGAAGCTATGCCAGGTCAGAGAAGTCATTCTTTCCCAAATGTGAAACTATTTTTAATAGACCTTCATAGCCACCAGCCTGGCCAAACTTAACTTCGCAGCTTTGTGAAGAGAAATAAGTAAGTTTTAGATTGCTTGGGAAAATCTTGAGGGGGGGCTGTGTCTTGTGATCCATATGCAAAGATCATGGAGGCTCTTGTAAATATTTTCTATTTTTATTTTTAAAGCACAGCTCATTTTATTTTGTTTTAACTTGTGCAGATTCTTCTGAAAGATTTTATATATATAAAAGAATAGAAATAAAGACAGCAGCTGAAGCAATTTCCAAGCAAAAGTGAGAGGAAGATGATTTACTGTAAGCTGTAATGAGAAATAGACTCCCAGTTTCATAAATTCAGTGTAAGTACTGGTGTATCTGCCTCAATTGATGTCCTCTGCTGAAGTGTCATGTGGCTCAGAGTCCATCCTCCAGGGCAGACTGCACAGATTGCACCAGGGTTACTTAATAATAATGGACAGACTGGCAGAGAGGAGGGGAAAAAAAATCACTGTGGGTAGAGAGCTGCTCACAGTTCAGACCTGAGATCCCCCCAAATGAATGGTAAAAGCTTTGCCTTCAACAAAATCGAGAGGGAAAGTAGTCTCGCATGGCACTTCTTGTTAGATCCCAGGCAGTGGAATATATTGATTGAGAAATATGAGAGTTGGATTACAGGATGAGAGCAGAGAGAGAGGAGCATTGAGGCAGAACTACAAGAAGGTCCGTTTAACCCAGAAATTGCCACTGCCAGTTGGATTCTTCAGGAACATCAAGTGTCTTTGAAACATCAAAGTAAAGATTGCTGAAGATGTTTGATTCTATGCTGTCGATCAGAGGAAATGTGATACTTTGTCTTAGTAATGCTTTCCAGGATGCTTTTCATAATATTGAGAGCTATTTTGCCTGAAGGCGTGAATTTCAAATGGGTTGTGTACTAATAATATTGAGATGTGATGTGGGTCTCAGAAAAAAGTGAAGAGAAGGCAGTGAAATTCCGTAATGTAGATAAATAGAAGAAAATGTGATCTACATGAGAAGTTTTATTAAATCTGGAATTGGCTGCTGGACGAGAAAGATAGAGCTAAGTAAAAGCATGAAGTTAACTAAGGGAAAAATGAGTTTGAAGCACGAGCAGAACTCAAATTCATTTTTCCAGGAAGGCAGGAGGCTTAGTGTGACCTTGAGAGCTGTTCTAAGTGCCATTCTCATGCAAACCCTATGGCAGCATGAGAGAAACCTTTGCAAAAGGCTGCTGTGATTTTTGTTTTGGTGCATTGAACACAGAACTGCTATGTACCACGTGCTGCAATTAAAATTAAGTCTATAATCCAGCCTGCTGAGAAACTAGGTAAACTAACTGGCATGGGAATCTGGGCTTCCAAGGCCAGTGTGTTTCTAATATCTGAAGTAACCCCAGTGTCTTCATGGGGCATTACTGGAGGACAAATGGACACGTATTTTAGACTGTAGCTTAATTGGTGAGGGTATCTCTTTAGATATATTTTATAGTGCCTACAAGCCTTGGTCACTGGTCATAAATTACAGGTGATAGGAGCTAGAGAAAGAACAGCAGTAGCAGGATCTCTGAATTGATAGATGCATAGGTTAGTGCTGTGCTGTGACTCTTATGTCCTCTACTGGTTGGCATAAAGGTCTTCTGCCTTCAGTGTTAAGCTGAATCCTTCCTTCCTGGGCAAGCATGACCATGTCCTGGACCAAAAGTGGCCTGTGTCACATCAGCATGGGGTGGCTGAGCTCCTCTGAGCAGGTTATGCCCTTAGGTCAGTGCAGATAAATCAACAGGGGAAGGCAATGATGCTGTAAGTGCAGAATCATAAAACAGTTGAGGTTGGAAGGGACCTCGGGAGGTCACTGAGCACAGCCTCCTGCCCAGTGCTGTGTGCTCACTGTTGCTAATGGTCAGGCTGTTATCCTTCACTGTTCTGTGCCAAGTGAGATAAATAAAACACTAAATGTGTGCAGAATAATATAGTGACACCTTAAGAGAAATCTCAGATGTGTAACCCTCCTGTTTGGGCACGCTTCCCACTAATGAGGTATTCAGTAGTGCTTTTGCGATGATACACTTCATCATGCTGATCTTTGATGGGCTCATTTTTCTGCTCCCATGACCTATTTTTTCTTTTCTGTCCAGTCACAGACACTGTATCTTTTTTTAGCATCCTATTCTTCATGTCCAGACTCACCTTTTTTTTTTTTTCCTTTTGCTACTTAACTGTAATTATACAGCTTTTTAATGAATTTTGATTCATTTAAACACATTTTTACATGACTAACAGTAATCCCTCTGCTGGTCTAATTTCATATAGTACATTTAATTGAGACCCCTTTTGTAAGTACACAGTTTGCAAAAATGTGTGTGGCAAACACAGTCCCTAACCATAAATTCTGCTTTATTCTCGCTCTTCTGATTAGATTTTTATTTTCATCACATTAATTTTTTTTCCCACTAAAATCCTGTCACGTACAGTCTAACCACTCCAGCAAATTAATTCATGCTATGTTTAACGCCACATGCAGAAACACCATTATGGGTCTTCTAATTGTTAATTTTAACCATTCTAAAATTAGTTGCCTTTTATTAATTAGGCAGTCATTGCATTCTGGAGAAGACGGAAAGCTCTCTTGCAAACTACATTAACTGGACAGATGTTCTGAATTTGGTTAAATATTGCCCAGTAAGTGCTGATACAGCTCATCAGTCATGTCACTGCAACAACCCCTCTCTCCCTAATCTAATACAGGCTGAACAGTTGTACAAGAAAGGCACTCTCAGAAGCGATGAACTGACATTACAGACAACAGTTTTACATTTAGGGCAGATTCATGATTTAAAATAACTGGAGCGATTTCCTCATCTGTGATCGTAGAATGAAATCCCCCTTCCTTGTAACTATCATTGATGCCAAGCAAAGGGAGGGGTACTCGGTTTGGATTTCGTTGTTGTTTTGACCTAGAGCTCGAACACTTTGCAAAGAAAGTCAGCATCGTTTTACTCATGGTAAAAGCTGAAGTGAAGGAAGCAGCTACCTGGGTGAAATCATCTTGTGTACACTGTGTGGGTACAAGGCAGATTAAGACTTTCTTTCAAGGGTTTGGGTCTCCCTAACCTAAATTCCTCCTGGAAATAGTTCATTAGCTGGATCATTTCTATTCCTCGCTTCAAACATATCTCATCAGCAACCCATCTAATGGGATAAGAGGGTCTCAGGACTTATATTTACATACGCAGAGATAAAGCAGCTTATATAACCCTAGGAGCAGACAAGACATTTTGCAGACAATTGCCAATGTTCTCTCATTAAATTCTTCATAATGGTGTTTTTCTGCCATGTCAGCAGCTACATGACAATAAAGCAAATGGCACCGGCACCCTGACAGTCAATTTCAATGACCAGAAGGCAAGAAATGCCAAGTTTCCTTATTTTAACAGCTCGATGAATGATGTTTGACCAAAGAACAAAAGCTAAGCATCATGGTTCTTAACTAACCCATCAAAAATAGCCTCAGGAAACGTCTGGAGCTCTTTGTTTTATAGCGGGATGTTCAAGACCATTTAATCTTTCTCATATATACTGCAATAAAATGGAACTCTGAAGCTTTCCAAGACTAATCGCAGCATGTGCAGACAAAATCCCAAGTATTTAAAATCAAGTACACAAAAACAGGACTTGAGCAATTAATTTTCAGTCTTTAGATGCTGGGTGTCTTTAACCAGCCCTCTTGCTGAGTCAGCATTTGTATTTGCTTAGCCTCCATAATTGTGGCTTTTGCATAGAATTTGCATAAACCTCTACACCTGATGATATGTGGCCAGCATTAGCTGTGACAGCAGGCTGAAAGATGAAGCGCTGGAATTTAGGACAGCCATTGGCATCTTGCTCAACTTTCATGTTTAAATCCTGAAATACATGTCCCCAGTGCATGATCTACACTGCTCTCAGATTGGTAAATTGGGTTTGGATGACATGTATTGTCTTGGAAAACTTTCCTCCATGTCATTGCTGGTGCTGGTAATGAAGAGTGCTACTTCCTGAAGGATGATCCTAACTTCATCCCCTAAAGTTGTATTGTTGATGAGGAGTGGTATGTCTTGAGGAGTTCTCTGGAAGTCTTCTGTGAAATATGGAGTCCAAATCTGACCAGAATTAGATGATGCTAAGACCTTACAAGCAGGCTGGGGGTAATGTTAGGGGCTTGCAAATGAAGAATGTCACAACAGAGCTCTGATGAGCCCAGGCAGCTGAACAAAACTTTGAGGCTTTTAAATCAGTAGGTACATGAAAAGCCAGTGATTCTAATCACATTAAGGAGAGGGGAAAAAAGAAAACATCACAAACCCAAGCAATTCTTGAAAATCACATATTGCAGAAATTTCCCGTTATCAGCTATATCACTAAGATCTCTATTATGCTTATCTTTTGAAACTTATACCACACATACATGAATTAGTTCTACAAAGAAGCTCAAAAGCTGCTTAAGCAGTTTGCACAGCTCAGAGTTTCTGTAATCAGAAGAATTTTTACCAACCATGAATGTTTCTTGAAGTTTCCCATATTGGTGGAAAAAAAAAAAAAAAAATCATGTTTACTTTACAGAAATAATGGTGCTGAAATTGGTCACATTGAATGTCCTTGCAACTGAGTGCAACTCATTAACATTAAAGAGATTTCATGCTTCTGTTTATTTGTGCTTCTCCCTTAGCACCAAAGTCATGAACTGGCCAGCCACTTGAGTCGAACTCACTCAATATGGAAAAATTATGTGCTTCATTTACAAAAAGCTGAGCGATAAATTAATTAGATTATGGAAAATAAGAATTTTCTGGTAGTATGAGAACATTTTGATTAGCTGTACAATCAGGAAACTGAAAAAACAGAATGGTCACAAAAGCTGTTGAGGTTTATTTTTTCCACGAACATGTCAATTTTCTGTGAAAGTCATAAGCAAGTGAGACATTTGAACCATTTTGATCTACTCTAAATTGGAGAACAGAGTCTCTGTTGGCATCTCTGTATTTTATTATTGTGTCAAAAATTAGGTGAGAAGAATTGGAACAGAATGAGAAACCTCAATTAACAAACAGCCTGAGTGCGTTGGGTGTTACTGAAATGAATTTTCCCTGTCTCTAAACGGGCAGTTCAAAACCCCCAGCAGGATTTCGGTGTTAGCTCGCAGAAGAGTAAATGTTTGCTCAGCTCCGTCTTCAAACACTTCCAGCATTTTGACCGCTCATTTGAAATCCTCCAGCGTTACTTCATCATGCTCTGCTTTCATGGTGTGTTGAAATAAATACTAGAGGTAATTGTGCCTCTTTTAGGCAAGTTTTGCAGCTATGCAATCCCAGCTCTGTGGGATTCCTAACAGGTGAAAAAGGCTTCAGGACCAGTTCCCTCTCAGGTTACAGTGTGCTTGATACTTGCAGCGACTGGGTAATGTATGCTGAGTCTGTGAAAGGTCTGCAGCATGTCCGCGATTTACAGCTAAAGATCAAAGAGGTCAGAAAATGTTCTGCAGAAGCTCTGCTGCTCCTGTAGTACCAAAGGCCAAAATCCACAGGAGACCTTCTGGGGAGACAAAGGGCATCGTCACTGTGCTGTGCCGCTGTAATGGCAGGGAATTTTTTGGTGTCTAAATGATTTCAGGAAGGTCAGAAGGGCCAGAGAGGTACTTGTACGGTATTTTCATTCTGTGCTTTGCTACATGAATTGAGATGACATGTTGTAGAGGAAGCCATGTTAGAGCACAGAGTCCTTTATTGAAACTTGGAACATTTTGATCATGTGTGCAGCTAATCAAAGCTGTGTGACCAGAGCATTTTCCATTACTGCTGCCAGAACTGTTTTGCTTGCCTGCACTTAAACCAATTTCATGTGCCTGTGACACCGCCATCTTCAAATGCACAGCGAGAATTTTAACCCAGCAGGATAAAATTGATAACTTTTATAAGAACATAATTATTACTGCAGGTATTCAAAAAATGAATATAATTACTGTTTTTCTTTGAACCAACATTATTTTTAGCCTTAACCCTACAGTACTCAGGCACCCTGGATCACAGTATCTTTGATACTATTTTAAAATTCAATTTAAAATCTAATTCATTACAGGTGAACTACCACTCCTGAAGATTTGGCTGCTAAAGTTTCCTTATTGAATTACACTGTAGCTTCCAAATTAGTTGCTTCACCTTCTCTATACTTGCAATTGAAATCAGATTTTAAATTTCAGGAAGAGTTGTCTGTAATTCTTTGGAAAAGCTTGGCTTCTTAGGTTTGCCCATACACAGCTTGTTATGTCTTCTCCATGGACATTAAACAAACCACTGGGAAGGTGAGAAATCCTGTGCACCCAACAGGAGCTGCATTCTCCCAAACTGCTCTGTTAACTGCAGGGTAATAGGGTTACTCATCATGTAAATCACTGCTCAGTGTGAGTAACAGCCTGGCTCTCAGGCTTGCTCTAATCTGTAATCAAGGAAATCCCTGCTGCTCTTGGTCACCTGAGGAGCAGATGAATCTTGAGCATCACCAAAAGCTTAGGAAGGAGTGACATAGGAAGGCATATGAAAAGGTTCCTCTTAGCTGGGGTTTATTTTTTTTTAAGTGAATAACTTAAACCTTAGAAATATTTTTTTTTTTCAGTGAATGGATGTTTGATGGCTCCTTTTCAGAGAACAGCTTTCAGGGCTTCAGAGCAAAGCATATAACTACGGTAGAAATAAATCAAACAATGGACATACATGCAAGGTATCTTCTGTTCATGTCTTTGAGTTGAACCTTTGTATTAGGTAAGGTTATTTGTTTATTAATCATGTCCTAAAACATGCTTGCAAGCTTTGATTTTTTTTTAACCAAATTTGTTATAACATTGCAACATAGCCAGTTTTAAAATAAGGTGCTTATTAAATGTGTTAAACATTGCATCGTTGGGTGAAGTGGTTGTGTAAGCAGGATGTGTTTAGCAGCACTGTTGGGAAGTACAGATGGAAATTTCTGTTAGAGGCTTTGTGTGATTTATACATGGAGCAGTGGATGCAGAATAAGAGCAGAGCTGGAAAGTGCTCTCAGGTTCCTGGGGGCTTGCTCCAATTTCAACTCAGCAAAAGAGAACCTGAGCTTTTACTTGAGACCTTCCTCTGAACTGTTTAACCATGATGTTCCTATATGGAAGCACTGAGAAGATGCTGTAGATCTTTCTCCAACCCTGGGCAGGGTGTGTTTTTAGGGAAGGCTGAGCTGAAGGCTCCCTGGAGCAGCACCAGTGCTGGACTATGTGCAATGCTCAGCCCGTGCCTGATGCCACCTCCAGGCACCATCTCTACTGTCTTAGCAGGGATGGGCTAATGGAAGACTGCTACTGGGATCCTTTCCATGGCAGCCTTTCCTTCCCAACTCTTCTTCACAGCAGACAGAAAATTTTGAACTGGGATTTTAATGTCTGGGTGTCTAAGTCTGGATGCTTCAATGCTTGTTTGTTTGTTTTTCTAAAAGAGCATGAAGGTTGATACTGCTCTCATTTAGCTGCATCAGCAAGACATTTTAAGAATAAAGTTTTTATTTAAAAGCCGGATAACACCCCCACCAAAACAACAAAACTCAACCAAAAGTCACTACAACTGCCAAAAAAACCCTAAAAGAAATCATTACAAAGAGGCTGTCTTTCACAGACTCGGGAGAAAATTAGCTGAATTCTAAACTGGAAAACTGCTATCCATATTTTTTTAGCTGAAGTAATGAGGGTGGAGAAAAATTTAGATGGCACTGCCTAAATCCCAAGACAATTTATCCCCTGGTTAACAATGTTTAGTAGAAGATACCTCTAGTAAGAATATAAATCAAAGATGAGCTAAGAGGGAAAAGCTGCATAGCTTATATAATAAGAAAGCTGAATGGGGCTTACAACTGTTTTAACATAAGTACAAAATTATTGGAATAAATGACGTGGCTGAATGAGAAAAGTGGTTGGGGATTTAAAACATCAAGAGTTTACTGAAAGGATGTACAGAATGAAATAAGAGCTGTAGGGATGTTATTGGTAAGGGGTTAGGGAGCCTTGCAGAGAAATGTATGTATTTGGATGACATGGAAGAGACTCTCTGCATTGAGGTCAAGAGCAGTAAAAGTAGAGAGATGGTTTTGGTGTTTTGTCACTAGTATTAAGTGAATGAAAGTCAGGAAATGTGTTTATAAATATAATAAACAAAAAGGTTAGTGCACTGACTGCTTATTGAGATTATTAATGTGTGTAAAGGACCAAATTCTAGTACGGATTTGCCTCCAGAATGGTCTGTTCAGTGGGAATAGCTACAGAGTCAAATACCGAACAGCAAGTGAAATGCAGAAAACCTGCCCCCATCTTTTCAAATGCAAATTGAGTATTGTCCTTATCTGCTTGCTTTAGAAAATGTCAATACGTGGTAATATACTGCTGATATTCACAAATGTCTTTCTCCTGGCAAGTAGCTACTCAAAAGCTCTTGCAACAAATCTTTGTTTTCAAGTCTGTCAAATATTTAAGTGAATGTTAATGCTGATGACAGTAACTTGCCTTCATGTTACTTTAAAGTCTATCACTTGCTGGAGAAATGCCTCTCTTTAAGTCACTTAGAAACTTGCTTGACTTCTGTCTTTTAGGATGAAAATGTGCTTCGTTTTTAGCACTTTTTCTCACCAAGCTCAGCAACCAGTTTGAGAAGCAGAATAATAATATATACATGTGTGTATCTATATATGTATATAAGAAGTAATTCTGAAGTCTTTGGAAATGGTAATTTAAGCCCAGGAGAAGTCTCTGGCCCATTTGTAGCCGTTCTAAAAAGTATCCCCAGGCTCAGGTAGTTTTTCCAAGGTAAAGTGTATCTGAAGCTCCCCAGATAGTCTGGGTGGCAGCTAATGCTGTTCAAATCCCAGTCCATGAAGTCCTAAACCAATTCTTATGGTCTTTCCAGATGATCTCTGTATTAAAAAGTGGAGAGGGGGGGATCATCAAACTACCCTATTTTCCTGTAATGGATCAGCAGTTTAACACAAACATACTTCCCCTTGAGAAATTGTCAGTGGTTGAAATAAAGGTTACTAAATTACAGGGAGATTTTAATAAAATCACTATTATTATCTCAGCTTTGTATCCATTTCAGAGACACTAATGGACCTTCTGTATCACAGTTTTATAAAAAAGCTTCCTAACAACTAAATGCTGCAGTCCTGGAGAGTGCTGTTACAGCCCATGTGTTTTCAGGTGTTTGCACTTTTTTCCTTTTTTATTTTTTAAATTCAATATAAGGTTGCTCAAACATAGAGAAATAAATATAGGCAAGTACGTATACAGGACTACTAATTAACTGCTAGCAAAATCTCTCTTGAATAGTTATCTCTCTTTGTACAATATGAGAGTTTATTGTTGTGCACTCTAGACATTAAAGTCCAGGAGAAAAATTTTCAAGTCAGCAGATCACCTTCTTGGCATTTATGTAATTATTCTTGTGCCATTATTAAGAAGCATTTCAATTCTTTGTGCTCAGAGCATACAGGGAGAAAACAGTTTGGTGCAAAATATAAATTATTTTGCTTAGTAGGACATATTAGGCTTAGAGGCGTTTCTTTGCCTCCAGCCATCCTGTATCCCAGAGGAACAGGAGGGTTCTTACAAATAACTTGTACCTATGCACTGCTTAGATTTTCCTGATTTGGGTCGGTTTTCTAAAGTCGCAAATTTGCTCACAGAGTAAACATCATTCAGCGTGGTGGTGGGAACACAAAAATTCCTTGAGTGGTTGAATCATCGGTTGTTTAATATTCCTGTATTTTCCTGTACCAAGCATCCTCATTTTCATTTCCAAATGCTGTTTAATAAGGGACTGTGATAACTACAGCAGGCTCATTGGATTGATTTGGTTCCTGTATGTGGGAAAAAGCTACCTGCATGCAGCCACTGCCTGCAGGCATAAAGGTACAATGTTTGGTTTCATCCAGTGATGAAATTGCAAAAACCCGAGCTTATTCAGTGGGCATTGCAAACGTAAAATCATAGCAGACATGTGGATCAGGTTGTGAAATGTTCTAAAGGATTTGGGTGAGTAGGTGGTGAGGTGGCGTGTTTTTTCTTTTAAAAGGACATTTCACAATCCCAGTCCCAGATTCTCAACAGATACCAAACATGTGAAGCGATGGCAATTTGTAGGCACATCCTTAGATGGTGTACACAGAAGACAGCAAAGCTGCCCAGTGTACAGGCTGCTATTGATCATTGGTGAGCTCCATTGGGTTTGTTTGTCTAGGAATAAAGTCTAGCTCTTAATTCCCATTTCCCTGTTGGTTTCCTCTATGTGTGCGTCAACCCTTCCACCACTTGCTCTTCTTGTGTCTTGTTTTCCTTCTCAATAGCTTGCCATGGTGCAGGGCATTGATCTCTCATGCATCTTCTGAATTGCCTGCATCTTCTAAACTTCATTTCGTTCAACTATGTCACTATCTCATGTTAAAGTGCAGTTGTTTCAGCAGTCAGCTGGTAACTCCCTGTTCCTAAACCTGCCCTTTTGAGACATGAAACATCTCTTCCCCTTTCTCCTTTTCTGTTTTATGTTTGTTATAAACTGATTCGTATCAAATGATTGCCCAATCCATCTGTCCACTAGGCTCTTTTATAATGTTGAAGAGATTTGCCACCAGTTTAGTTCTGTGTTCCAGGCACTTCATTGTCTTGCTTTGAGAATTAATCTCGCAAAGCATTTTAACTTCTCCTTTTCTTTATTGCTTTTCTCTCTTGCTTATTATTTTCTCTAACATGCATCAAGCTGAGAAATAAAACCCTGTCAGTGGCCTTTCAAGTACTATAAATATTTATGTTCTGTGTTTTCCTTTCCTGAATGTTGAGTTATGTAGTGGCTCGTACCAAAAGCCTGTATGAGAATATTTGTCCTGACATCTAAAGAACCTCTATAGATGGCGACACAGAAACTTACTTCAAAAATGGAGATGGCAACTCTGGAAAGAGTTAAACTTGTCAGTAAGCTTTATTTTAATTCTTCCAGAGTTTCTGCATCATCTCTGCTTAATGGGTGGGATAATTTGAACAATAAATATGAGAAGTCTCATAAACTCATAAACTTGTGAAAGAACAGAAAATATTTGGGTCTGGTATGGTACAGGAAGATTAGTCCATAATGGCTCAGAAAGGGAGCGATTAAAAGCTTTCAGGGCCTCTCTTGGCCCCCATTCTCTGATGGCTCTATTGATATTATGGATGATAAAAAGGCAAGATTGGACAACGCAGAGATATCGCTCAAATTATGTATTTTGTTCAGCTTGAAAAAAATATGTGATCAAAATGAAATAGGATTTTAAAGCTGTCTTTTTGACAGACTAATCTATATTTCTTGTGTGCAGGTACTTCTTCTTGACATTTGTTCTTTTAACAGGAGTTTAAGGGAGAAGTTGAATTGTAAATGTGGTAGATATATAGGGAGGTATTCCCTGGACATGACAAAAATCCCACAGACAACAAGTGGGAGATATGTTGATCTTGATATCAAGCTATGGTGGAATGTGGGTCTGCAGTGCAGATAGAGTGGGTCTGAGGCTACAGCCTGTGTTTGATAACATGAAATGTAATCCTGAAAATCCAGTTGGTTTTCAAGTAGGCACGTGGTCTCTGTCTCACTAAGAAAACCTTATAATATTTTTACAGGATCCTAATCATCTAAACAAAAACCCTAAAGTAAGTTTTATGTATCTATGACAAGTGTCGTGATTATTAATATTTTTTTTCTATCTTTTGTTAGACCAAAATGTTCAATTTATGTAATGTAAAATGGGTAATTAATTCTCACTAGTTTGATCAGCATCCGTGGTTGAACGTTGGTGATCAGACATCATTTTTGGCTTTTACTAGATGTTATCATGTTACTTCTGTTTACCTACCTACAGTATTTTGTTATAAAACCAGGTCAGGAAATGTTTTATAGCTTTTCCAGCTCTGGTGTATCTTTCTTAGGCAATGGAAAGATAGCTGTTTCTAACTTGAGAAAATTGGTGTCACTGCTTAGACTTCATGTAGGTTTTTTGTAGCATGAATTACTTGATGGGTTTGTCTGCATTCCTAAAAATTGAAAATTGGATGAAGTGTTTCCACGGTGAAACAGGAATGAAACAAAGCGGATTAACATGGCATATTCTTCCAAGGTCCTGCTGTCCTTTCACTTCTGAAGTGTTTGGTACATTCCTCCCAGTGCAGAGTCTCTTTCCATGCCCTTCATAAGGGAACTTGTCAAAGTTATGTCTTTGACCACCCAGGGTAAGCCTTAGTATTGAATTTTTTTAAAACCAAAAGACAAGTGGCCAAAATTCTGAGTGTTGGGCCAAATACCCTCTTGCCTGATACTTGTTATTCTAGATTATTGCCTTAAACCAATGAAAGAATATCATCGTTAACCCTGTTAATGGTTGCCACCAACTGCAAAGATGAAGCTGCAAAGATAAACTATCTATCCTTATTTAATTATAACCACAAGGCAAGTGCACATAGTTGTACTGATTATTTATCAGTGAGTGGTTTATGGCTTTAATGGGCTAATAATCTCATAATGAATGCAGTTTAATTACACATATGGCCAGGCTTGTAGTTGTTATTTAAAGTGTAGAGTCATTTCTGAAGTTGGAAAGCCCCTGACAAAACGGACACTTCCTGACACAGCACCTTTACATAGTGTATTAAACTTCTGTTCAGTTAACCACAGGTCAAACACACACAGTAAAGAACAGGTTTTATGGCCTGTTTGGCTTTTTAAACACTTTTTTTTTTTTGGTGCCATGTATATGAATGTTGCTTGATTTACAATATAATGTTTTATTATAAACAATACGCTTGATAGCTTTTCACTTGGAGAATGTTGAAATTGGAGGGAGGCTTCACAGGCACACATTTCAAAGCCAAAAAGCAAGCCCAGTCTCACCTTCTGCCCTCATTGGGAACCATTGGCTGTCTATACATTTTAGGTAGATCATACTAGAATGTCCTGAATTTGTTATTGTACAATGATTTATACTAGCAAATGATTTTTTTTCCTTTTTTTAATGAGTTCAAATTGATATGTTTCAATTGTCATACCAAGTGTTAAAAGTCCCTTTGAGTATAGGTACTTTTTATACTCACTAAGTAAAATTATCATCTTAAAAATATTTTGAAATGGTTTCTGGTTGGAATCATTTGGAGGTCAATCAGCATCTACAGTGATCACCATATAAAAATCATGACTTAGCTCTTTGGGGCAGTTCTGTAAATATATTTAGGGTTCTGTACCACTGTCACACTGAATTCCCAGAGTTTGTGTAAGGCATTAGACTTTGAAAATCACTCCTGACACCTGCCTTTTTCATTGCTTCAGTATCTTCAAAACCTGATCCTTGAGGCCCAATTAAAAGAAAGATTTGCAGTTAAATTCCACATGAATCTTTGAATGAAAAGAAATCATCTTTATATGGAAAGCAATCAATATCCAAATCAATTTTAAAAATGGGCATGATAAATATAGCATCCTTTACTTAATACTTAAAAGGAAAAAAAAAAAAATTTGGAGCACACAAATGCTTCAGCACTTCAGCCAGGGGAATGACCCTTTATGGTTTCTTGGCTTTCTTGTACAACAAGCTTTCTTCCAATTCTCTGTTTCTATTTAATGCTGCCACATATTCATAGCAGCATTTTTTATTTCTTTTTTCCCCGTTAAAGCATCCAGTTTTAAAAATAAAAATATGAAAAGCATGGAGTAGGTGGAAATCCTTTGTTGCTGAGCCAAATTGAAAGATGGACATTCTGTAATTTTCTGACACAGTGGGAGATCTGCATGCGGAGGGGGGGTGGAGAGAGCTCTCAAAGCTACATTTGCCTTTATCAATTTGTGTGCCTTCAGTGTACTTTCTTGTTAAAACTTTTAAATGACTTTAATTACAGAAACCAAAAAGAGCTGCTGCAAAAATTATTCCCACACAAGTTAAAAGGTCATTAGGAGTTTGGGCTATCAAGATAATTTGTGAACAGTGCTGTGTGCGAGATGTTTGAACAGCAGTAATTATATTGCAAGCTCTCCTTTCTGCTGCGGCATTTTCCTGCATCTTCCCACAGCCCCTGGCAAAACTCCTCACAAACTCTTTTGCAATATAAATAATGAGTGGTCATTATCACAGTTTAATAATTATGAGCCTTACATAAAACCAAAGATGTGTGGATCTCTAATACACTGACAAGTCAGGCTCTGGTTAGATTCACCTGGTCTACTGGGCAGTGTCCCTGCCTCTGTCAGGGGTTTTGGAACTAGATGTGCTTTAAGGTCCCTTCCAACCCAAACCATTCTATGATTCTATGAGATTTTGTGATCTGAGAGCTGTCATAGAGAAATCTCATGAGAAAAGTGTTTGCAGTCTCTTCTATGTGCTCCCGTTAGAAAATGCCAGTAAGTCTGGGCTTTGGTCAAGATTTGATTTTTGCTTTTTTTGCTCTGACTTGATAAATAGTATATATCTTGCTGAATCCCTATCACCACACGTCTTTCACAGAAAATTGTAGACAATTTAAAATAGAAAATCATGCCCTGTGGTCAAATTTCTAGTTTATAAACACTGTGGAAACCTTTTGTTATCTTCAGCTTTAGAAGGTCAGGCAGTTCCTTAAGTGTAACTTCAACCATCTGATTGCAACTCTTGGCCGTGGGAGTTGCGGTGTCACACAGGATGGAACAACTTCAATTGAAATGCTTTGGTATACCTGAAGTTTGCTTGTAATAAGTGGATGACTGTTGCTCAAACAGCTGTCAGTGCTGTTAGCTGGTGTGGAAAGGTAGTTAATAGGAAGACTACTGAGTTTTTTGTGCATCATCTTTAGCCTGTGTGTTCCCTGAGACCAAAGCCTAACTCTTCACAAAATCACAGCGTGGTAAGGGTTGGAAGGGACCTCTGGAGATGGTCTCATCCAACCCCCCCTGGTAATCCAGGGTCACCCA
>JAAGNO010002825.1:0-11332 GCA_033439905.1 Ceryle rudis | reverse complement strand
AGCAGGGGGCCTAGGATCGCATTGTCCAGGCAGGTTTGGAATCGCTCCAGAGATGGAGACTCCACAACCCCTCTGGGCAGCCTGGGCCAGGCTCTGCCACCCTCACAGCAAAGTTTTTCCTCCTGTTCAGATGGAACCTCCTGGGTTCCATTTTGTGCCTGTTGCCCCTTGTCTTGTCACTGGGCACCACTGAAAAGAGTCTGGCCCCATCCTCTTGCCCCCTGCCCTTCAGATATTGATAAGCATTGAGAAGATTCCCTTCTCAGTCTTCTCCAAGCTTATTCCACTGTCTGCAGCACTGAGGATAGCTGTACAGCCAAAAGAATGATAGCAGCTATTAGTCATGTATTAAAAATTAATTCAGCATGAGGTTATTCAGCTCAGCTTGGTTATCTGAATATACTGCAGCTTGCAGGCAGGAGGAGAAAATCCACCCAAAAGTACATTTAGTGTTTGGTTTTTCTAATTCCACATGGTGCTTGGGCTATGGTTGCAGATCTGTAATGCATGTTGATATCAAAGCCCTGTGTTAATGGTCTTCACTAATTTTCCTAATCAGCTTCTGCTCTTTTCATTACCTTTAAACATAAATAAAAGTGAATGGGAGCCAAACCATCTTTCCCAGGTACAGGAACTCATTCACTGGGCACTGGGTTTTGGCTCAGCTGAACAGCATCCCCCAGTCTGGAGCAGGGAAGGGGACGAGAGCACTCATCCCAGTCCTCCACACTGCTGCTTGACATTCACTTGGGTTTGTAGACAGGTTAGTCCATCCCTCATTCAACCTGTACAGGTTTGTAACTTTATCTCATTTCAGGCAGAGGTAAATGTTATCACTCATACAGCAGCTTGTAAACTAAATGTGTGAGCTGATAACACACTGTGCCTTGCCGCAGTCCCTGCTCATCTACCAGAGTAGCGTCTCCACGGGTATGTGAGCAGCAACCTTTCAGAACAGGGAAGGGGTTTGAAGACGTGGCATATTTTGGCATGAAAAGAACAAAATGCTGTGAAAGGCTTGCTGGTGTAAGACAACAAAATAAAGTCACTGAAGTACAAACCCCCACTGGAGTGTCTGATTTCATCCCACAAAAGGATATGGCTGATGTTGGCACTAGTTAATTTAGTTGAAATGTCCTTTTTTTTTTTTTAATATAGATTTATAAACATACATGTGTGTTTACATCAGAAATGATGATGGGATAATTTGCTTTGACACTCAACTCTTTGTATGTACAGTTTTTTGTCGTCTTAGTGACTAAATACCAATTCAGTCTTCAGCATGTAACTGTTGCCTTGCCTCAGGCTTGCTGATTTGTATTTTTTTTATTTTTACAATTAAATGAAAGATGTAATATAGATAACTAGCTAGGTCACAGAGCTCTCATACATATGCATTTTTTTTTTCTCAAAGGACTTCTGCCTGTATATAGTTTTTATGGCATAAGCTGCTTTTCCTAAACATTGAAAGCGCTTTTTACCATCCTACTTTTTTATATACATATAAACTGAAGTAACACAGTAAATTTCAGCTTTATTGAACACTTAATGTGTTGTTGGCAGCAGATTTATGGTTTTTTTTAAGCTCTTGTGATAGTTAACACCAGCAAAGTCCTTAAGTGTGTCAGAAGAAAACAAGTTTGAAAAGCTTCTTTTTTTCCACCTTGCAGATAAATACTTTCTACCTTGAAAACCAGCCATGAAATATTAAATTCAAAGCATAAGCACATAAGGTTTATTTGAAGCAATACTTTATTTAGCAATACCTTTGATATTAAAACAGACGTTACCATGAGGCTGCATGAGCTGTTCGATAGCAGAGCTCACTCGAATCCAATATAAATACCAAATTGCAGCTGGGCCGTAGGGATGGATCTGTTTTTCCACTTTACCGGAAACCTTATTTGACTTATAGGACTCTGGAAAACAAACAAACAAAAAATCAAGAGAGTGCAATTTAAAGTTTAAATTGATATCTCTTTCCAGAAAACTTAAGGGAAATTTTTTTTTTCTCCCCCCAAAAGAGTTTATGAAGATATTTCTCAGAAAATATAGGGGTTGGGAAAATAATTTCCATTAATATTGATATACGCTGAGGAGGACAGGGCAAACCTACAAGCTCTTCTCTACTGTCAGTGTGAAGACTTTAGCAATAAAGACACAGTGGCTGCTTTTGGAGAACTTTAGGGCTCAGTTCTGTGGGATGGAGTGGCTGATGTTTTTATAAATGACCCAACAGTTTGGGTACCTGCGAGTTGGGATCCTGTGAGAGAGATGATGTTGCTTCATCTGAGGCAGATTTTATCCCATCCATGTTTCATTCCAGCAGAAACTGTCCAATTGGAGGAATCCATACAGCTGCCTGAACACCCAATACATCCTAAAGGCAAGGCAGGAGCTGCCTGGTGCCGAGAGGCAATAAGGGGGTGATAAGGAAAAGCAGAGTAGTTACAGATATTTCACAGTTACACACTTCAGAAATGTCCCTCCTATATGAAATGAAATTATTCCTGTCTGTGCAGGGCCTGCAACACAGCCCTTGACACAGCAAGGTGCTGGTGGACCAGGAGAGGACTTCTGTGCAGAATAAAACCTACTTTTTATCCTACCTTGTAGGAATTCACGTTGTTTGGGTTTTCCCCTGCAGTCATGATCTGTGTAAGTACTCGGAGATACTGTGAAGTTACCAGAGATTATTTTCAAGTTTAAAATTTTATTTATTTCCTCACATCTGTAAGCAAACAGACTTTGTTGTCAGACCCTGCATCTTTCTCTTTATTTTTTAAATATAGAGTAGTCCACTTTTTCTTTTCTTTATTTAGAGTAATAAAACACAGCCATGGAATAATTGAGGAGGAATCCGTAAACAATTGCATAAAAGTACAACAATTTAAATGTAAATCAGGCACATTTTTACTTTTCAGAGCTGCATTAGGCCTTCATTAGCTGGTCCATTGTGATAATCCTTTTCAAATTGTTTAATTTTCTTTTCTAAAGCCACGGTTTCATTGATCTGCATCTTTATCTTTCACAAAGTTCCTTTTAATGGTGATCCCACTAATGAAAGCTAATATCCTTCAGATTTCTGTGTGTCTTGATAGAGCAAACATTTAAACTGGAATGGGGGGAAGTTGGTTTTTGGAGGATTGTCAGAGTTTTTAAGCTTTACATTTAAGTTGCATTAGATAGATAGATAGATAAATATATCTGCATTTTCTTTGTGGCATGTATTTCTGGAATGTACAGTGGGAAGGTTCTCAGCCCTTTTTTTTACTAAATACTGGTAGTATACAATTACTGAAAAATAAATGGACTTTGGTAGCCAAACTGGATGCTGATGGACTTCTTACTGGATATGCCAAACTGTTATCAGGTCACAATTCCTCAAAGTTCAAAAAAGAAAAGCTGAAGTTTACTTGGGTTGAAAAAAGTGTATGTATATATGTACTCTTTGGTGGTGTTTATTCATCACATTAACTGGGTTGTGGTTGTAATTTGGGTGGTGATGGTCAGAATGGAGCTGATACAGCAAAGGGCTGAAGGCTTTGGCAAACAGCCTTCACCATCAGTCAGGCACAAACCAATCACCAACCTTCTCATCCTACCCACCAAGAGCGACCAGTCAAATAAATACGTAATGGGTGGACAGAAAAAGTAAAGTTTAAAAATATAAAACTAAAATCCAGTTCTCTACATCATTTATTCTTTGAACAAGTTCCGTGGAAAACTGTTCTGAAAACTTTTAATTGTTTTAATGATTTTTTTGACTCTTTTCCAGATATTTCTTCTAAAAGAAAAAAATAAAATAATAAAGACTAGCTTTAGAAAGCAGTAAAAGCGAAAATACTTCAGGTTTTGATCAGAAAAGTCTGGCTGGTCAAACCTTTCAGTGAAATATTCTTCTGAAGAAAGCTATAAAAAATAATCTGGACAAAACTTCTGCAACATACTTTAAGGAGCATGAAAGGGAATGAAAGGATTGAAGTCGTCTGTTTTGTGCCAAACTTTTTCATACATTTTTCATTCTGAAGTCCATTTAAGCTGAATACTTCTGCTTCCTTAAGTAAATCCTGACCCCTCTTTTGTGTCCATAGAAGATTTTAATTAAAAACTGACCAGGGAAAGGACTGTTATTCAAGAAAGAAGCAGCCAGGAAGGGTTTCCTGGAAGCAAAATTTCTGCCTTTGTTCGTGATGCTCTATTCTATTGCTGGTCTCTGAACAAGACCAAATAAAATAGGAAGGGCAGTATCTACATCTTTGTGGATTGACCCATGACTTGTAAAGAAATAGTATAGTGAATGTAAGCAGTATAGATGTTAAAACGTGAAACAAGCTTTCTCTTTCCTGATGTGTCTGCAGTCACTGCTTTTCTTAAAATACCATTATTACTGCGATAGGATCAAATTTGTCATTAAGAGAGATATATGTATGCATTTAAAGATCTCTTCTTCTATGCAGTATGGTTCACACCTTCAGTTGTGGGCAGGGTAATTTATGTTCCCTTAATTCTCTTTTCTCACTGTATTTGAAATAAGGCAAATAAAAAGTGATTGGTAAAAGAAGCAGAAGTGGCAAGAAATGCACATTTTTGGCTGAAGTTTGGCATTGTTTCAAAAGTAAAACGGTGAGCTGAAAATGACACAAAGTGGGCTGGTATTTTAAGCAGTTGCAGAGATGTTGGTGTTGGAGAAGGCATCAGCGATTTTTGCAGAAGGAAATTGAGTTACAGGTGGTGTGTATTGAAATGCAGTAAGCAAGGAGAGCTTGAGCTTATTGAGGACTTACATAAGACAATTGTATTCCATAAAATCTGTGGAAGTCTAAAAATTGAATTTGCTCTGGAGAGAATGGTTGAGATTAGCGTGAATGTGCCGGAGTGTTGTATGTAGCACGGAGCTACGTCAACAGAGAAGGAGAATTTTTTGAGCACGTGTAGGAAGCATGAATTGCAGTGATCTGGCTGTAAAGAAGCTGAAATAGTTCTTTGTAGTTACTTCCTTCTTAAAGATATTCTTTCATTTGTAGACAGTTACTGATTTAGCTGGCTTCTATCTTTTCAGTCCATTTTTAATGCAAATATTGGATCATATATATGACATGCTTTCAGATCTTCAACTTCTGTATCTTCAGTGTTTTGTGGGGAGTTAAGAGTTGTAGCAGGAGTTGATATCATTCAAGGAAGTGCTAAATTAGATTTCTGATGCCAAAGAGGTGTAATGGTGACAATCATTCAGTCCTGGTTTCAGATGCATTGAGTTCTCCAGATAGTGCAGCCTGGGAAAAGCTTCAAGGCATGAGAAATGTTTGGGGGGAAACAGGAGGGAAGTGTCCATGCAAGAAAAAAGAAAAAAATATTGTTGTTGAAAAAACAAATTAATTTTTTTCTCTTTTTTTTGAGGTAGCACCATGAAAATGGTTTCAGGATCTGCCCTGCAGATTTATCCTTTGATCCATACTCATGTGGCAGGGTCACACAGCTGACCGCAGGCAGTACTGGGGGTAGGTAATAGCCATTAAACCCAAGAAAATGCTCTGAAATACCAAGCCCTGGGTAGGAAGCCTTCAGGCTCTGCCAGCACATAGTGCCCCTTCTCAGTTTCTGCTGGGAAAGCAGGAGTTAGTCCTATTGGACATCACTTATGAACAAGCATTTCATCTATCTGTCATTTATCATAGTCATGTAAATCTCTGTAGGCACCAGTGGAACAAATGTTACCCACTAGCTTTACATGGATACCGATGAGAATGAGTCTAAACCTAAAGTGCCAAATTTATTTCTACTACTGGAACTGATGAGCAGAACCTTGGCTCTTCAGCACAAATTATAAAGGGCAGAACAGGTAGAAGCTTTACTCTTAGGAGCTACGCAGGGAGCAGGACAGATGTAGTATGGGAGTTTTGGGGTCATTTTGGTGGAGTGTTTGGATTTGGTTTGGTTTTTTTCAATAGTAATATTCATCTTGGACATCTGGACATCTATGAAAGGGGTCAAGATGTAGCTGAGACTATTCAAGGGGGGGTAAGACATAGACATAGTGGACATTCCCTTTTTACAAAGGGTCACACTGGAAAAGATGAGGGGAAGACGAGGGGTGATGGGTACAAGTTACTACTGGGGAGATTCCAGTTAGACACAAGAGGAAAATTTTTCACAAGGACAATCAGCCATTGGAATAATCTCCCCCGGGGAAGTGGTAGAGTACCCAACACTGGACACTTTTAAGATTCATCTGGACCATCTTACCTACACCTTGCTTTTCCCAAGGTTGAACTGGATTGGATGATTCCCGAGGTCCCTTCTGACCTGGTATTCTATGATTCTATGTTAGTTGTTATCTTTCTACCTTCCTTAAGAGTTCCCTTTACTTACTGGGGGAAAATGTTTCCTTCCAATGTCAGAAGCTAGAGAGGGGAATAAGCTTTTTTGATTTGGTGCATTATATAATTTTTGGTGAACAAACTGTTTGGGCTTGTGCTGCTGACTTCTCAATAAGAACAGCTGAAGCCAAGTGTTAGTGCTACTGTGTGTATGACTGTGTGGGACTGTGATTTTTTTCTCTCTGGTTTTATAGTCTGAGAATACCAGGAGTCCTGTATAAGCAGTAAGAAGTGCTGAGCAAGATGAAGGAAACCTGAAATAAATACTGTCTGTGTGGCTGCTCAAAAATCATCAGTGGTATTAGAAACACTGATCCAACCAAGTCAGTGGTCAAATTAATGAAGTGCCTTTATGTTGACACTCTTGGGTTTTTTTCCTGTGTCTCAGTCTCTTGAACTCTGAAAGCCTCAGTCAAAGCCAGGACTTTGGGACATCCAGGTGTCAGTTTTGGAGCAAGACAGCTGCAATTCTGAGTCTATTAAGTAGCATGTTTCTTAATTCCTTGCTGAGAAATGTGTGCACAGTCATAGCCTTGACAGTGCTGCTTTGTACCAAATTCTACCATTGTGACTTATTTTATGTGTAGCTTTTGCTAGAACAGTATTAGATAGAAATAGCATCTGGTTTTGTCAATTGTCTATTCACGTGCTACCATACCCATAAATTAGTGGGAGTTGCTCTCCATAGTAAGTAGTTTTGCCATGCACACCTACACAAGTAGTTCGACGCCTCCAGCCGGGACCTTCTTTCCTCAGACTTAAAATTGGGGGGTTTTGTAAAGTTGCAAATCAAAGGCATCAACTCGGCATCAGATTTAAAGATGTCTCCATTTTCCAGTGCTTTTTAACCAAACTGCGTGCATGGATAAAAACTTCAGCCAGGTATAAGGCTATGAAAATAATTTAGATCAAATGTAATGAAGGATGAAGTCTGGCAGATATAATACTTCTGAGTCCAAACTTTTTGAGATAATGTTTCACTCCTGAGTGCAAACTGCAGTAAAATATAATGGGATGTCATTTTTACCTACTCTATACAAGCCAGTGAAGGATATTAAAAATGTACAGTGGCTAATACAATGATTTGAGTTTTACATTCACTAACCCTCTGTCCGTTGTAGTTGCTTTCCAGCTAAATACTGTAAGTGTAAACAGTAATGAGAGTAAACAGGACTTTGCAATATGCAAAGGAAACATCAATAAACCAGAGCAGTAGAAGCAGCAATAAAGGTCACTTGTTCTCTAGAGACCATAAAAGAATAAAAAATGAAAAAAAAAATGCTGCTCTTAGTCAATCCAGGACAGTTGTGATGACTGTTAAAAAGCTAAATAAAATTCTCCCTGTTTTATGTGTGGAGTGCTGGCCCATGAACTATAACCAAGGGAACACAATCTCAGAATTATGGTCTAAACTATAAGTGACAAATAAAGACTAAATTACCATTATGAATGACCTGGAAAATACAATCCATTTCCTTTTTAATTAACAGAAATAACTTGTTTGTTTGTTTTAATATCTCCTCTCCCTTCTAAACACTTGTCCTATTTTCCTTTGGAATGAAATTTCAATTATTAAATTCTACCAAAAGGTGGTTATTCTCCTCATATAATGTGTGAACTGCTGTTTATAATGGAGATCCATCATACTATGATGGGCAGTCCTGCTGAACACTTAAAAAGAAGTTTGGGAGAATTCCATGTTTTGGGGAGAATTCCTGTTTGAACTGTTGTTCTGGGAGCTCATTAGATCGTCATCAAAAGTTGAGAGCATAAATAGGACGAATAAATTGGCTTATTTTATTTATTTGTATAATAAGCTCAGGATCTATGTGCCTGTTTCTTATTAACTCCTTAGGACCGAGGTAGTTTTGAGAATACTGATTTTTATTTTATATGATACAGAACCATCCTAACTTTGAAATGTCCAAGGCACCTGATTTGACCAAATCCAAAGCAACTCACTTCAGAAAGCACTTTCTTCTGTGGCTTTTTGCAAACACCTAGAGAGTTCGTTATTTTCTGGGTTGTCAACTAGTAACTGTCCGTTCACGTGAGGCTTGTGTATCCTACAAGAAAAATTCAATGCAATAGGGAGTCTCTTCTTTGGAAGACCCCATTATTCAATGGTATTAACAATAGAGTGGTAATAGGACAAATTTATTTGTCTAGTCTGATTTTAAGAATATGATTATTCAAAGAAATCTGGTGCTTGCAGCCTTTTCGGCCTCTCCATCCTTAAAACAAAGCTGGCAAATTAATAAGCGAACAAAATTTTCAAGTTCCATAGACTCTGCTCACAATCATGTGTAAATCTTAGAGTTTAAAAAAAGGCAACCCAGAACAAAAACCTAACAAAAAACAACCCCAACCAAAAGCATCAAAAATTGATTAATTTTTTTAATAAATCCCAAAAATATTTTTAAAATATGTCATATTTAGTCAAGATAAATATTCAATGAATTATATTTCAGAAGCTGGAAGAGTTTGAATGTTTTCATGCTCCACTTGCACAAGAGGGAAATTAACTGAGAGAAAATTCTAACTGCCTCTTGAACGCATGGGGTGGAGTTACTGTGGAACAAAGAATTTCAGCCCACTTTCCAGAGCTGAAGACCTGCTGTGCTGGTGGTTCAGTGCTGCTGATGGTGGTTAGGTATCTTTTTCTAGTGTGATTATACAGTCTCTAAAGGCTGCCAGAGCAGTTAGATATTTTTCTAAAGTCTCCCTTCTGAACTTAAAAGGGGTGAATATCACACTTTACACATATCATTGCTACCAGGTGGTTTCAGTCAAAAGCCTTGGTCTTGAAATTTTGATTTTAATACTGCTAATATTTCTTTCAGGGGTTTGATTTTTCATACAAAGTAAAACTCAGTAACCTGTCGTTTAAAACTTGTGTGTTCATCACACTGTAAAAAAAATACTCAAAAAAGAAAGCCTAAATACAGTGCTTACAGAAGGAGTTCAACATGTGTATCCCTTGTCCTGCCAGAAGTAATTCTTTCTCTTGCCTTACTCTGAATATACAATACACTGTTACCATACTTAATCTATATGCATTTAATTAGGAAATATTCTCAATTTTAGCCTTCTTCCAGTCAATTCCTCTGTTGCATAATTGACATAGTATTAGCAGAAATCTCTGCTATTGAAGAATCCTGTGCAGGTTATTAACTGGTGATACATCAGGTGTTTCAAACATAAAGCTTGGTCATAAATTCTGTGTTAATGTAACACAGGACTTGTCAGCTACACAGTGGAAGAAGAAATTAGAGATCACACACCTGTAAAATATAAAGATTATTTCAGTCTTGATATTTCATTAAGAACAGTATTCTGAGCCAGGTTCTTAATCATGAAAGCTACTTTCCTGCATCGAAAAAATTTGTCACAGTTCTCTTACTTTAGAATTTTTTTTTTTTTTTTTTTTTTTTTTTTTTACTGCATTTTGGAGCATGTAAGCATTTAGTATCAATATCCTGGTGCATTGGGCAAGATGTAAAATCTATTCATTTTAGATAGTAGTAAAATTAACTATAAAAGCTATAGTGCTATTAAGTAGTTGAGATTTTTTTTTTCTTCATATCTATTATTCTTTGGAGACCATTATGAAATTTGTAGTTCAATATTTTATATATACTTCCCGAAATGGGGCATATTTTCCAGTCCTACTAAAATAAAACAAAATAATTAGTGAATTTGAAGAACTTAAACTTTTTGTTCTGGTGCAGGTTCTGTTTTGTTAAAAAAAAAAAAAAAGAGAGAGATCTAATGTATTTCCAAGTAGAGCATTTGAGTTTCCCATGTGTTGCTAATTATGTTCTGATGTTCATGAGCTGTAATAATATTTTATGGAAAAAAAAAAAAATAGTGCAATGAATTATTTTTTTAAGTGGGTTTTATAGGATATGCTGTGATGCAGCGTTTAAGGGGCTTCTAAATGGGCAAACTATTCTGTCAGAACAGAAATAAATTGAAGAATTTGAAACAAGCTTTGAACTTTCCAAAATAATTCTGTTTTTTTTCTCTTAGGAATTAAATCTGTCCTTTTAAGTACATGCTTTAAGTGGTTGTTGGTCTCTTCTGGCAGGTAACTAGTGATAGGATGAGAGAAAATTGGCTTAAGTTGCACCAAGGGAGGTTTAGTTTGGATATTAGGAAAAAAATTCTTAACTGAGAGTGGAGAGGCCTTGGAACAGGGTGCCCAGGGAGGTGGTGGAATCACTGTCCCTGGACATGTTCAAAAAACATGTAGGTGTGACACTTCAGGCCATGGTTTAGTGGTCATGACAATTTTTAGTAGATGGTTGGACTTGAAGGTCATTTCTAACCTTAATGATCCTATGATTCTAAGATTCTATGAAGTGTTTCCAGGTAGAATTTTATTTCTTCTTCTTCCCTATTCTGCCCAGAAAAGTTCATTTAAGTGCCATTCTTTAGATTTGATCTTTATCATACTTGAAGAGAAAAATGGCAGAAATCTCACAAGAGCAGCCAATTAATAATGGGTGATCTAAATGTGTTATGGGAAAAATGTTTGTTTATGTTGGTTTTGGGGTTTTTTTCCTCCCCATTCTTTCCATCTCCTCTGATCATGTTAAAATATGCTTTCCACACTCTGTACATACTAATTTAATGACTTTTCAAAATTTTAAGTGTAATTTTTCAAATATTTGACAACCTGAAATGCTTATATTTACTTGTAGGAGTAATATAAAGAAAAAATCATATTTGATTCATAGTTATCTTGAAATTAAAGATAGTTTATTGTTGTATAGATGCAAAGATGTATAGATCCCAGAGTTCTGAGTGAATTGGCAGATGTTGTCACAAAGCCACTCTCAATAATATTTGAGAAGTCCTGGCAGTCAGGTAAAGTCCCCAGTGATGGGAAGAAGGGACATGTTACACCTATATTCAAAAAGGGTAGAAAGGAGGACCCTGGGAACTAC
>JAAGNO010002824.1:4417-28937 GCA_033439905.1 Ceryle rudis | reverse complement strand
CTCTCCTCTCCTCTCCTCTCCTCTCCTCTCCTCTCCTCTCCTCTCCTCTCCTCTCCTCTCCTCTCCTCTCCTTTCCCCTCCCAACTGGTTACACAGCCAACATTTTTCCTTATTCATGTTGGCTTCAGTCAACTTACAGCTATGCCAATGTGGTGGAAGCAGAATTTGGCCAGCCCAAAATGTTTTTCACCACGAATTAAACTTTTCCCTAATTTGTCTTGTTTTCCTCTATGACAATTTAATTTTGCCTCAAGTAAATCATATCTGAACCATATGAGATGAAGCAATTTCTTAACGACTTGATTCTTGATGAGGACTCAGTGTGCTTTGTATAATGCAGTGATTTTAAAAAAAAGTAATCAGATAATTATATAATGGAAGCGGGGGAAATCCACACAAAGCTACAATCATAAAAGTCATCTAATACTTTGATATGATTGAGCTAATTTCCCCAAATGGTAACTAGAAACGTTGTGCCTTAGATGTTACACAGCAGAGGACCTAGCTCCTTTCCATGGATGCACACTGCAAGTGTTGCAGTTCATATGCAAATAGATATTTTGACCAGAAAGAAAAGAGCTTCTTAGGAAACCAACAGTGTTTTGTCTGAAGATAAATCCGATGGTCATGATGTGATATAAAGCTAAAATACATGGAAATGTTCGTTTTCTTGCACCAGACCCACATTTTGAAATCCTTGTCGTGAAATGAGGCAAAGGGGGATGCTGCTTAGCTCTGGCTGCACTACTGCTATGTAGTGAACACGAGAGAGACAATGAGATAGAGTCCAGGAGGCTACACACACCATTAGGAATACAGCAGTCCCAAAGCACCATGCTGCTCTCTAATGTTGTATTCTGCTGCTGCTACTCCTGTGGAGCACTTGGTCTGTCATACCAAGCAACCAGAGAAACAGGCCCAGATATTAGGGACAAGCAGCAAGTGTGCCATTTCAGAAGCAGCCTTACTTAGCACATGGGAAGAGGCTGGGTCCGTCTCTAGAGCAGTGATGTCCACAGGAGGCTCCCTAGGTGAAGGCTGTGACATAATACAGATGCATTTCCCACAAGGTCATCTCTGTTGGTGTGCACAGATGAGGGCAGCAGGATTTGGGAGTGAGGGAAGTCTTGCACATGACCAAGCATGACTCAAGCAGCAAGGCCTGCTCATCTACCATAGATACTGAAGTGTCACCTTTATTTAAAAAAAACCCAACAACCACTGCCACTTTCACTTTCATATCAGGGGCTAATGTTAATCAATTACGTATTAAAATTCCATCCTGTCCTTAACATCACCATGACTTGCTGTACATCATTGCAAGCCAGCTTCCTCAAAACTGAGAGCTGCTCAGCTCTGAAGTTTTGACCTGGGCCTCTTCCTGCATGAATCCCCTGTCACATTCAGGAGAGCTGGAAAGAACTAACTCTGATTTTCATCACCTTATTTAATGAATAATCAGACAGTTGATTCTTATAATAGTGCTGCTGCATGATTTAATTTGATAATGGCTCAGCTGTAAACGTCTGCATTTCTCTTTTTGTATCCCTGACATCAGCCTAAGGAGAATTTAAAACCTTTTCCTGGATTTTGCTTTTGTTTGTGCTCTTCTGAAAAGGCAAGAGCATTGTGATTCTGGGACTCTCTGACAGCTTCATCTCAAAGGCAAGGGAATAAGTAGAAATCAATTTGCTGACAAAACATGAGTCTGAGGATTGCTGCGTCATTACCCTCAGGAAAATAGTGGCCGTGTTCCTTCCCCAGCTCCATACAGCTAATCCCATAATGAATTAGAAGCCACTCAACAAAAATGCCATGCTTCAAGTTCTGCTGCCCTGCACACCTGCCCAGCTTGTCCCTAAGACAGACTGGCCCAGGTTACATACAAAAGGTCGTACTTACAGGATGGTGTTGATTAAAAAGCAAAAAAACCCCAAAACAGTCCTTCAGGAAGCCTGGTATTTCTTGTTTCTTTGAAGGAGGGCTGAGTATGACTTCAGCATGAATTATTTTAATTGGTGGTTTTACAGACTTATACACAGACATGGAAGAAGCTTCATCTATTGGAGTAGTCTCTTATTTCTAAAGTCTTCTGACTTTAAAGACTTTGTAGGAAAGAACATATGAAATTGATATCTTCCAGGAATCACCATTCATTACCCTTGTATCTGCATGAATGAGTGACAAAAAAAGTTTTACAAAAGCAAATGAAAGGCCAGCGAATCATTTCCTATGTCATACAGAAACCTGCACATCCATCAGGCAGGATTATCTGGAGGAGGGTCTGGATTCGCAGGCTACAGCAGTTAGGAGACTTAGGAGCAGGTTCAGCTGCTCTCAGAACAGAACTGAGGTGGGCACCACACCCCAGACACCCCAACCCCCCCCATTTCATCGAATAATATGGGCAGCTTCCAGTACTGTAAAACCCAATGTAATTATTTCAAACAGTAACCACAAACAGAAACAGAAACACTTTCCCGTCACAGTTTCCTTAGTCAGGTTACGAGGAAGAAGTTCTGCAAAGCCCACGGCACAAAAAGGCACAAAATAGACATAAGCCTGCAGTGGCAAGCTGAGAGCAGAGACCCTGAGAGCTCTTCCATTCTGATCAAACAAGATTGCTTAAAATTCATAATACTATTAAGAGCACATAGATAAATGATTCGCTTTTACCATTTTTCTATTACTTTCACACATCCAGTTCTGAGGAAATCATCATTCATTTGTTACAACGTGTATCTTTAATTTGCTCTTCTTTAGAGACTCATTATAGACTTAAAATACCCCCTTTCCTATTTTCTTAAGAAGCTAGGCTGCTGATACTTCCAGGGACCACAGAAATATTAATGCTTGTGGTTTGTTTGGTTTGGGTTTTTTTTCTGCATGAGTTTTGGGCAATCTGTTTTCACTGCATGGAGCCAAGAGATGATACTTCCTGAGGCCCCTACTGTTCTTACTCCTTCAAACGTCTCCCACCCTACTGACAGACATGAGGTCCCAGCAATATGTGCACACCACGGCATGTCCTTTAGGCCACAAACTCAGCTGAATGGGGGGCCTCCAAACTCCTCTCAAGAGTTGGTCTAGGCCAACAATCCATAGATGCCCTCAAGACTAAACATGTCTGTTCTGGCTTTGTCAGTCTGCATCACCAGGAGTCTTGTCTCCTCTTCAGATGCACCACTGCCTCTCTACGGAAGTCAAAGGCATTGCTTCCAGAGAGAAAAACACATCCTCCATACAACCAGGCAATGTACAAAAATTGCAGAGAACTGGCAATGCTGACAGTGTAGGTGCTTGGATATTCTGAAAGGAAACACTTCTTAGTGCCTGCAATTTCTGAGTGGTTTTAAGCAAAAAGCAGGAAAGTGGGTGACACTGAGAAACTGTGTGTATCCAGATGCTGTGCTTGAGAGAGCTCAACACTTGCTTAGTAAGGAAGGGGTTAAAGATACATATGAGCTCTAAAGCAGTGCTCCCTACAGAGTGATGTAATATCAGGATATTGTCCAGGCTTTTCTTCACAAATCCTGCCTTCCAGAGGGAAAGGAGACAATCCTTAGAGAGCGATAGGAGAGCACTTGCCCGGTTTGTCCTAGGGTGGGTACGTATGCTGAGGGAGAGGAGGAGGGACCCTACGCTGCACCAAGGAACACAGGCGAGAGTTCACGTTGCGAGCAAGCTCTCTGGGGTGGGAGTTCTCACTCTCCTTTCCCTCCTCCCTTTTGGTCCACAGCATGGTGCACAGTGAGTCAACCATCAGTGGTTTTCTACAGTGCATAGACTCATTTCTAGACACCTTCTCAAAAAGCTAAGAGAAGAGATAACAAATGCTGTGGGGAAAATACCATGACAGGCATTTAAAGCAGTTTTTAAAATAACAGAAATTTACATATTTAAATTGTTTATAAATCTATAAATTATACACTATGTCATATTGTACATCTATTGTATGACAGCTGATGCTTTTGGAAGATGCTTGGAGAGAACTGTTTGTTCTAGGAATAGCACAATGGGCCATTCCAGTTGATGCTAACACTCTACTGGCTGTATCTGGTAAGAATTGCACAATTTAATGACTTTGTTACAAAAATTACCATAAAAATACATTACTGAAAAAAGAACAACATGTAAAGAATAACAAATTCCTGCTGAACAATAGAGCATACCTGTCATTTATAAATCTATATTTAAATGCAAATAATGTTGTTTTGTTGTATTCATGACTGCTTGCATTGTCATTTAAATGCAAATTACTGTGTTTGTTATCATCCAAGAGAAGATTTTATATTAACTTTCATACAATATAGTCAGTTTACATGGTACCAGATAGACAAGTGTGACAATAGCGTGGATAGTGATAGAGAGGATTTTGTCAGAAATCAGTATAAAATAAAGCAAATGCCTTTAATATTATTTATTTCATCTGTTTCTGTTTTAGGCATGAACGGTGACAATACAGATTCTCAGAAGCTGAATAAAATTATTTCAGAAATACAGGCTTTACAGGAGGTTGTGGCCAGATTTAGACAACTTCGGCTAGATGCTACCGAGTTTGCCTGTCTCAAATGCATTGTCACTTTTAAAGCTGGTAAGCACAAAGAATCTCCTTCTCATCCGGTCTGATCACTATGAGGTTGCTACTTTAAAGCAGAAATGATGTTTTAAACCAGATATAGCTTTAGATCGGCCAATGGGTTTCCCGGTATTGAATTTCAATAGTCAGTGTTAAATTTTAAAAGGCTGACAGTGGAGTGCTGGGAAACTAATGGGAACATTTAATTTCCATTGATAGCACTAGCTGAACTGTTTTCACCCACCCAAGAGTCAAGCTGAACTAGTAACTGATCTGCTTTCCAGTGCCTACACACAGTGGTTCTGAACTGAGGAGTTTCCGAAACGCTGCTGCCATAGCAGCCCTTCAGGATGAAGCCCAGCTCACTCTGAACAGCTACATTCATACAAGGTGAGAGGTGTCTTCTCTCAATACTTCTTGCAGGTGTAGGGGTAAAATCCTGCTCTCATTGGAGTAAATGTGACATTTCCACTGACTGAAATGGGGACCGGGCTGTCGGCCTGCTGGGGTTTGGCATCTCCTGATGAAATAGCATCATAGAAAAGGTTGGAAAAGACCCCTAAAATCATTGAGTCCAATCATTAACCTGACACTGCCAAGTCCACCATTAAACCATGTCCCTAAGTGCACATCTACACATCTTTTAAATACCTCCAGGGATGGTGACTCAACCACATCCCAGGGCAGGTGGTTCCAATGATTGATAACCCTTTCAAAGAAGAATTTTTTTCTTAATATTCAAGTTAAACCTTTCCTGGTGCAGCCTGAGGCCATTTCCTCTCATCCTGTCACTTTCTACTTGGGAAAAGAGACCGACCCCCACCTCACTACAACCTCCTTTCAGGTAGTTGTAAAGAATGACAAGGTCTCCCCTCAGCCTCCTTTTTTCCAGTTCCCTCAGCAACTCCTCATGAGACTTGTGCTCTAGACCCTTCACCAGCTTCATTGCCCTTCTCTGGATGTGCTCCAGCACCTCAATTTATTCAGGCAAATGGAAAAGAGCTAAAAGAAGAGGTTTTTCCCTGGGTAGTGAGACCTGCTGTGGAACACTTTGCAGTTCAGAAGGCTGCATTTTCCTCTACACTTTATTCAATTAAACACCACTAACAGTGATGGTCAAAGCATCACATCTCAGAGCAGTATGAACATTTTCACTCAAGATCTCCAGTCCCCATATAATTTCCCCCACTTTGCAGACACAGAAATTGGGACACAAGGAAATTAAATCACTCTTCCAAGACACTACTCCGAGTCCATTCTCAGGTTGAAATGAATACCCCGGAACTTGTGAATCCCATTTTGGTGCAGCAGCATGAGTGAGGAGAATCACTGTTTGGGAAAAAAACACTCCCCCGTGCTTCATTCAAGATAAGTCCCGTGGGATACAGGAATCTTAAAACCTGATGTAAAAGCTGTAGATGTCATCCCACAAAGTGTATAGGGGTGAGCCCAGGAATGCACAAAACGTACTTTGCAAAGTACAGCCTTACACTCTAGAACAGCTGGCTGTGAACAGATCAGTAGCCTCCTCCTATGGACCACTTCAGAGCGGTGGGACAGGGGAGAAGCCTGAAGAGCGAACCTAACATCTTCTGCAACAGCTGCTCTGGTTGGTTTAAGACTTCTGGGAAGAGCTGCAACAGGTCTTGTAAAGTCCACTTCTAAGTCCTTTAGCTGCAGTGGAGATCCATGACACCAGCACAGTGGGAGATGGAGCAGTGGAAGAGAAACTTTTATACCATTTTTTTCCTTCCAAAACTCTAATCTGCTCTCATAATAGCTTGGTCTAGCAGAAGTCCACTCAGTATCAGAGATTAGATGACACCAATCTTTGAAGCTCTTCTATTCAGTCTAACCACATAACCTATGTTGTGTTGCCTTCAAAAGCTATGAGAAGGGATGGAAAATACACTATTACACAAGCATATTACCTGGCGATAAACCACAGCTGCTTTAAAAAAACCCCACCTATTTCCAAATGTCAATCGCTATTCAATGTACATGGCAACCGAAAGGGAGCACGATGATTACCATGACAATCCAGCGAGGTTTAAATTGCATTTTAAATGACAGAGTATTTATTATAGGTCAAGCTCTTCCCTGAACTGCATCAGGAACATAGTTGTTGTACGAGGCACAAGTCAGAGCAGCTCCTGTCTCTGTATTGCTACTGATCTGAGGGAATAAACAAAGGAGCTAGTCAAAACTCTGAAACATTGGTCTATATTCTGCTAACCTCCATTAAGAGAATTTTCCTTGGGGGTCAACCTGCTTGCTCAGGTGAGTGAACACAGGGGTTTAGCCCAGGTAGCACCCACCTGTACAATTTGTTGAATGTTGTTCTTTTCTATAAAGTAAAAGAATTTCCTTGGAAAAATACTTTAAAACTTCAGTAACACATTTTTTCTCTCCCTGTTTCCCAGGTATCCCACACAACCCTGTCGTTTTGGAAAACTTCTATTGCTTTTACCAGCTTTACGTTCAATTAGTCCATCTACAATAGAAGAAGTGTTTTTCAAAAAGACCATTGGGAATGTACCAATTACAAGACTGCTTTCAGATATGTACAAATCCAGTGACATATAAATGACCTTAAAATAAACAATCAGGATGGACAGTTTGAGAAGAACTTTTATCTATGGAGAATAAGCCTCAACTAACAAAATCTACAGGAAGCATAAGCCTGGGAATGTTTAGCCTTTAAACCCATTGACAAAAAATATCCCAGTAGATATGATTCTGCTGCTCTGAACAGAGTGATTTAGATCATGGAGAGAATGCTTTGTTCTACAGAAAAAGTGAAAGTGGTTGGAATTTGGCTGCTATTCCTGTTACTACAGGATGGAGGCAATTCAGATGCCAGTCATAGTTAACAAAGACTCTGCTATTCTCTCATTTAACTGGCAGATCTGAGACAAAATGTGAAAGAAGGTACTTCAGTTTGTTCAGTATTTGGAACCGGGTGACTAAACTTGGCTTCTGTTGTAACACGAGACGTGGTGGCCTTCGGAACTGTTTTAAACATAGCCTATGTTGGGAAAATGTTTTTAATATGATAGGCAACATTTAAGACCAGGTTACCAAAACATTGCTTCTGCTATAATACATCATGAAGTGGCCTTCAGAACTGATTAAAAAGTAGCTTATGACGGCAGCTCCATTCTTCCTGCAACATGAACTGGTGATCTTTGACGCAGATGTCACCACAATTTGTTCGGTTAACATCTCAAAGACAGAAGAGCTTTATACACTTCCTCCCCGACCTTCCCTCCTTCTTCTTCCACACACACAGACACGCATTCACACACACACCTGAATAGATACAAGTCAAGAAAGGAAGACTGAAACAGCAAAACCAAATACAATGGAGATGACCGCTTCAGTGACCTGCTGGCTGTCCCGTTGGCACAGTGCTGAAACCAAAGGCAATGGTGGCCAAACTCTTTGTTAATGGGATGTGCAGAGAAGTGAAATAACTATTAAAAAAAGAAAAAATAATAAAATCAATCCATGGAAGGAATTTTTTTTTCAAAGAAATAAAGGTTGTTGACTGATACAATGCTAACAATTTCCAAAAGTCTCCAATGCCTTTTAGAAAACTCCAGGTTCTAATGTTGAAGCCTTGTTCACCTACATCCTCTCACAGACAAAAACGTTATAAGCTGCTTATTTGATGTAAGAAAAATGTAGAAAAAAAGATTTAAAGATAGCTGCTGTACTTTTCAAGATTTGATTTGTTATTAGGAACTAGCACTGAGAAAAATCAGCACTTGGACTATCATAGGATGAGTAAAACTTTTCCTGTACAAAGTGGATTAACTGATTTGTGAAGTTAAAAAGTTGTACTCATTGTATTTACAAAGAATAAAAATATATTGAATTTAAATTACTTTCCACTGTTCTTTTAATGCTTGTCCTTCTATTTCTGGATTAGTTCCTTTCACTGCACCCTACCTACCTACCAGGGAACAGTTCTCTACCAAAATGGATTGCCTTGCATGCTGTGGAGTCTCCATCATCAAAGATTTTAAAAAAATAGGGGAATGTTTTTAATATGATAGGCAACATTTAAGACCAGGTTACCAAAACATCTAGACAAACATTCAATGAGTAGCTTAGGTATCCTGCCTTGGGCCAAAGGGACTTCGATGTCTTGCATAGAGCTGCTTTCTGTAATTCAAATATTCACCTGCTGCAAGGTTTCCTTCACAAGGAGCTGACCCGCACCTTTTTCTCGGACACAATACTAAGTGGATCAAAGGTCTAACCTAGTAGAAGTCTTCTGTTTTCACGTTGTTACAATTTTTCATATCAGTGAATTGTGCAGCTAACAAAGGGTGATGAGTACAACAACAGTGCTTCAATTAAAAAGATTATGAGGTTTTATTACAGCATCCAAATAAAGAGCTAAGCAACTCCCAATGCACAAAACAACCTGGCAATAGGAGGAGGGAAACGTAGCACATTGTTCATGTGGCAATGAGTAACTGAAGAGCCATGCACAATAAAATGAGAAGTGGAAACACTCTGCATATGTCAATAGCCTGTTGGTTTTCAGCGTCAAGGAATACATGTCAGAAGTGAAATCCTAGCTCCACTGACTCCAAGCACAAAAAACTCATGTTTCAGAGGTCAACATTTTCACTCCAAGTCTTTTCCATTTACACAGTCTGCTAGGTCTCGCATTCTATCCTTTCCAAGACAGCCAAACATAAAGTATACAAGGCCAGTCTTTTGGTGAGTTGGATGAGAGAAAGCATGGTCTACAGGACTTCAAAACATCTTTGTACAAACTACCATAGAACACTTGAGAATGCATTTACGACAAGACGTAGCACATTCTTAGCAAGAAACAAACACACACTTTATGCAGTGTTCTTCCTGCACCTGTAATAACCTTCAACTATTTTCTGCTCTCTACAGGGCAGAAAAACAAATTGTGGTTTTCCACACTGTGACAATTCAGTTTATTAGCTAAAGGAGTTGAATGTGGTGCTGTGCAGAACCCATGGCAGAACACTCATTTCAATACTATTCATGCTGCTGTCCCAGAGCAGGAATAAATGTGAACTGCATCCATGTTGTAAGGCAATTGCACTCTGCAGTGCACTGTAGTCCCAGTCCCTAGCTCATCCAGGCTACAGGATGCAACAGAGTGCACTGGCTTTCTCCCAGTTGTAAAGTGGGCAGGGCAAGGAGTGCACACCCCTATCGCATTCTCTTACCTGAAGGACCTTGCCCAGTTGTAGAACAGATTCACAAGCTGGGAACAATGCCCAGATCCCCGTGGCTTAGGCACAGCTAATCTCAAACTACATCTTCCTCCCAGGGCTGCAGAAGCAGAACCAGTTACACTACACAAGAATTAGAGTCTCTAGCCTTGGACTGAAGGCCAGGTGAAGTCCTAGAGTACAGTGCAGAGGGCCCGTCAGACTCACAAGGTAACAGTGGGAAAGGGGAAATGCTTTAACATCAAGCATGCAGCTTTTCCCTCTTCAGCTGAATTTATTTTTTCCACAGCAGATATGGAGTGGTTCTCATCTTTTAGGGACAAGGATGGGACATTTACTTTGATTTATGAAAGAAGTTTCTCAGAAAAGAGCATTTGAGAAAAGAAAAATAATGCCTTGCTACATATCTAAACTTAAATAATAAAGCTTCATACATTTTAGCTCTTTTCCCCTTTCCAAGAGTGACTCAATTTTTCAGTGATTGAACAAGCACAAGGAATTTCAGAATTGATTCTACATTATCAAAACCTTCTTGAAACGCTAGACAGCTCGGGGCTGCAAGCAGGCTCTGTCCGTTTGGCCCTTGATTTAATGAATAGGACTGTGGGACAGATTCAGCACAGTCTGCTGAGTGGGAAAGAGCAATAACTTGAGCATCTAGTTATTGGGTGTAACAAGTCATTAGTACTACCTATGATCCAGTCAGCCACCACTGCTTTATCAGTTCAATCTTTTACATACAGATTTCCAACAGTGAGGTTGGGGGTCATTGTTAAAAGAAACTAAGAACTTTGCCAGTATGCCTGTAGGATGTTCTTGACAGTGATAAGTATTACAAGTAGTAAAAATCAGCAGAGGCAAGCCTAAGCCAACATGTACTGCTACCAAAGAGCACAAAACACAGGATGGGATTACTACTAGAGTGTGCTTCAAACTGTTTGAGATCATCTGGCTGGTTAACTCCCATGTCACATTTGGAAGCACTAAGGAAGCTTCTCCAGCCCCAGAAGCACCTCCTGAGAATGAGTTGTGTGAAGCACTGTTGCCTGTGCACTTCAGTTCAGGCATCAACAACCTGCATTTCACGAGTGGTCATAGAAGAGTATTTACTGCTGGCTGTTAGTAATACAAGACTACATTGCAGAAGAGCATCACAGCAAGGCTGAAACACCAGTTCACTTAGTATAGTCATGTCCCTGCTTCTCAGAAGGCACAAGAAGCCCAAACACTCAAGGTACAGGAGTGACACCGCATTTGAAGTGCATTTTCATTTTTATTTCAAAACTTTAGACAAGTTACTTTAGTATATAAATTTGATTTTTCCTCTTACAGAATATAAAGATAATTCCCTCCTTACTTCAGTATAAAGTGTTTTACAAGCTTGAAGACAATTGCATAAGTGTTTCTCACACAGGGTATCAGAAATAAAGCAGTCTTTCTACAGAAGTTCAGACAGATGACTCTCAGAAACAGCATAGCAGTTTAGTGAAATACAAATGAACGTGTGACATTACAACTGTGCAAGTTCAAGTAAGGCCAAGTCAGTAAACATTGTTAAGTCATTGCAAGTAAGAGTGGAAAGGTTTGAGACACATTGCAAGGGGTGGATGGTCTCGTAGTAGAATACTCTTTAAATCAAGGATTCAGAGGAATTTAGCTATAAGACAAGTGAGTTCTTTAATGCTATAAAGCATATGCAAAGACCAAGCAGTGTACTGATGTTAGTGGAGATTTCATGCCCGTTTATCCTCAGCATGCTAAGACAAACTACAACATCTTAAAACCAAACATAAGAACCACTAAAGCTTGAGAAGATTGTTTCAGAACTCAAGTATGTCTTATTTTGGATGGTGTGTAGTTTTTGTCTATTACTTCATCTTGCAAGAACATGTGAAGACAGCGCTCATTCTGTGCCAGCGGGTGGCCTGCAACCCTGGAGAGGAAAAAACAAGTGCTTACAAATGCAATCTGCTTGCAGCTAGTCAGCACAGCAAAGTTTTATATCAATAACCTATGGCTCTGCCCTTTGGCATAGATCCCACCTCTAGTTCATTGTTGGTGACTAGGATGAAGTCTGGCAGCAAGATCTGTCATTGTCCCCCATAGGAAGTTAGTTGATAGGAACCCTGAGCTACCTCTGATCACTTGGAAGTATGTCAGATCAATATCTGTCACCTGCAATTGTGGAGGCTGTCAAAGCATCCATCCTAGCATTAGGAAATCTAGAGTTAAGCAAGCCAAGCAGATTTTTACAGGTCTTGATACCTTTGACAGAAGATTTTTTCTAAAGGCTGCTTAACTCGTCAGTTTTCAGTCTAGTTCAATAGCAGTTAGCCCAGGCAGAGTTAAAGACTTACTCCACCAGAGGGTGTGAAGGTCTTCTGAAGGCTATGACACAGTTTAGAGCAGTGACTTACCATGGTCACTGTTCCTAGTGTGTACAAGCCAGGCCAATGCTGTTAACTGCAGATGTCTTTAGCTATGAAACAGGAGACTGAGCTTGTCTGCTCTAGAAGACACCAGTATCTCTACTGCAGACTTATGTTTGTTCCACATATAGACTGAGCCACCATGCTTAACTGAAAAAGGAGCTGAAATTGAATTAGAAGACATACCCAAGCTTGGAAGAAAATCACAGGGTATTGCATTCAAACCCCTAGAATACCATGTAGCTTTCTATGTAGGTAACAATCCAAGAGAATCAAAACCCCTGGAAGCTGATCACTTAGATATGAAAACCTAACATAATTTGGTTTGAAGAGTTACACCCAGTTTGGTCAATCAAGACAGGCTTCTTCCTTTGAGGAAAAAACAACCCTCCACAGGACAGCTTGTGTCAGCCTTATGGTCTCCATATCTGTCAGAACTTTTCTACTCGAGTTGGATGTTACCTAGTTGAACATATGTAATATGCAGTCAACTCCAGTGGCTCAGCATCAGTACTTCCAAGCATTTTTGTGCATCTTCTCCAAATATATTTCTTAGTGCTTATTTCACCAAGGGACAGATTCGCTTGTCACTGAGTTTGTCCTTTAATGAGGAAACTGCGCTCTCCTGTTCAGGAGTGATAGATTATTTCAAGCGCAGTCATAAAACCTATCAATCTTGTCAGGTTCTAGCAAATGTGTAACTGTTACAAACATTAGTTTACAAAGATGACAGTCTGGCATAACTAGTTTGAGTTTCTTAGTCCCATCAGGCTAAAGTTGTTGGCCTTGGACTTCAAGAGAAAAAATATACAGGAGAAGATGTGGCAGTCAATTCCTTCTCCCTTTCAGGTAGGGTTGTAATTTGGTAGCTGAATTGCCAAGACTAGATCTGATCTCAGTTTCACAGGAATACCTCACTCTGCATTGGCTTTTCCTCAGTATTCTCCAGTAAGGTGACCCTTACACATGGCAGCTGCTACTTCGAGTTTTCATGCATCCCAAAGTCAGGTTCAGGCAGGCAAGAGTGTTGCAACATAACCCCTGGGAATGTTGTTCTCGGTAGTATTGATGGTGGTGCCAGCAAACTGGCCCAAGAGCTGAGTCAAGTCAGCTGTATTGCTGTGAGGTAGTCCCTTTAGATTTTACATCCAGAGGACAAAGCTTCTCAACAACATCCATGTTAACACTCCTGGATATCAAGAACTGGCACTGGTGCACCAGGATCTTTTTTGGATACAGTAATATTAATTATCTGAGAGACTCTTCTCTAGTTCTAGAAGCAAAGACCAGCTTTGAGAATGCAGTAATGTGAATGCATTATGCAAAGTACCTTCAGGTCTAAGTTCATTAGTACCCAGAGTACTTGGCAGAAGCCTTAAGGTTTCTACATCATTCAAAACTTTAATTAGCAATACTTGCTTAATAAGTTGGCAATGCTTGGGAAAAAAAGTTGAGGTTGAATAGCTAGCAGTTGTGCTTGAAGAGCCTTGTTCCAGCCATACTCAAGTCTGCCGCTACATAGACATCTACGTTAACAGTCTGCTTTTATGTTTCAAAGGAGGAAAAATTGACCAAGAAGTTATACACTGCCACAAGATCAATGTATTACTTGCTGCAGGACTGAACAAGAGATACCAGTAAACCATCTGCTCCATTTCTGTCAGCTATACTGTTTTTCAGGGATTCCAGTTAAGACGACTAAAGCAGTTGAGAGTGAAACAGAACAGCCCTCTTCCCCCACATCTAACTAGACTCAGTGCACAGAGCCTTCAGTAAGTGCACTTCTGCATTTAAAGTGGAGTTCCAAGCCCGCATGGATAGAAGTTGTTCTTTATAGATATGACTGCCTTGATTGTACAGCCTTAAAAAATCCAACCCACATGTTCCATCTTACTACAAGCACATCTGCATTCACATAGTGTAAAAAGTGATGCCTTGGAAATTCATTCCACTTGTCTTTGAACAGAAAAAAGATCAGACTAAAGCATCTTACCTGCTCAGAACTGTTAGCAATACCTCTAAATTGTGCAAACAAGCACATATGCCATTTCATACAGTCACACAGGGCAGACAGTTTTAGTAGTTATTTGCAACTCCAAGCCACATGCCTGAACTAACAGTAACTAATGGGCATATTCTCAAATTCTGGCTAACTCAGACATCCTCTGTCCCTGTTAAACAGCATTACTATTGAATAAGATTAGAATGCTGGTGAAACTAAAAAGCTTGAACTTTTCAAGGGAGCAGTCCCAAATCCATCTGGCATGGAACAGCGTTGGCTCTAGAGTCCAGAAGAGCCAGTTAGCTGACAGCATTCCTTCTTACACACCGTTTGAATCCACATTGTTGAAGAGATTAAAAGGTATCTCTTCAGGTCAATATATGGAAAGCTGTTTGTAGCATCAGATGGTAGAAAAACCATTAAGATTTTGTTACTATAATTTTCTGCTCACCCTTTGAAAAGCAGTGACAAAACCCAAAGTGTCTATTTCAAGCTATGCATGTGAATACCTCAGGTAGAGTTTTTACATCTTCGGAAAGATCTTAGGATGACTTAAGAAAATATGCATCATTACACAAGCTGATAATACCTCACATCTGCAATCAAAGTAAACTGCTGTAAGCCTATTGTAAGCTCCATTGTTCATCTGGTGGAAGGTACCTTTTCAGAAATGGAAAATAAGTATTTTGAATGCTATAATTTTAGTAGCAATTTGCATAAATTCACAATAATACTAACACTGATTTCAGCTGTTCGGGTAAGCAGAAGATATCCAAACTAAACAGTGGTTGAACAATGTTACTATGTCCTACCACAGGATCATGTGAAAGTTATTATTCTGAACCTAGTGCAGCTACCATAGTTAGAGGATTAGCAGCTTTAATTCCATTTTCTGGACCTGAGTTCTGGGTTAGCCTCCAGATAACTAGACCCAACACTTACTTGTTTATGAATTGTTCAAGAGCCTGCTTTCTTTCCTCTATAAAAGAGTCATCAAATATGCCATCATCTCCTCGGAAAGGGAGCTGACGGAGAAGAGCTTTTCCTGGTAGAGGTGGTACCACAACCTGAAAGATTTAGAAAAATGTCCTTAAGTGCAGCCTGTAAGCAAGTTGATATACCTCCTGTCTCACCTCTTTTTCCTAGAGGACCCTACTCAATCACATCCTTAGTGAAGTAATAAAACATGACCAAAGAAGAACAGTATCTGCCCACAGAGTAAAGTTTAACTCTGAATTAACTCAAAACCATTAAACAGCCTCTAGCATTGTACAAGTGCCGTTTGCTGAAAGACTGACAGCATTTTAGTTCTGGACATCTTCAACCACAGTATCTGCTCTATATTATACATAGCATAGTGATGCTGAAGTGCCATCATTGTTACGTCTATGAAGACTTGTATTTATTTACCTTTCATATAACTCACCTTGCTTTCTCTTTCTAGTTCATTCCTCAGCCATTCAAAGTCACTATATCTTCTTCTGACTGTAGACTCTTTCAATTTGAAGATAGGTAGATTTGTCTGAAAACCAGAACATAAGCTATTGATTAGACAAATTAGAAGTTTTGGTAAACAGGAGCAAGAAAGAAGCTGTTAAGTTACAAATGAGTTCCACTGAAGCAATAACAGTATTGAGAAACACTTGCAATACAGAAATACAGATAAAGCTCTGTAAGCTACACGAGTTAAACTGTGCCCCAAAATTGCTTGACTGTGGGCCTCATTTATATGGCATCCTAATCACCGGTATTTTGCCACCATATCACCTGGCAAGATAGAAGATTTGCTGGCCTCTTGAGGAGATGATCGTAAGGTTGCACAAGCATCTGCTATTCTTACTGTTTCAGGAGCTGGATTCCCAGTGACAATATATGTACAAGATGAAGGGTGGGAAGGGAAGAGACTGGGGAAGAAGGTGGTCTTAATTCACACAGGCTCCTTTTATTGCATTCAAGGGAGTGTTTCAGCTATCAGCTTAGCACATTAACCAAGCTTCCTGTACTTTTCTGCTGCCTGATACAACACAGCCTCCAACATGTCTAAAAGGAAAACTGGTAAGTCCTACAGTGAATCCATCCAGGAGAGATGAAGATAAAAATTTGATAGTACAAGGTGCCAGAGGTTGGATAGCTCCAAAGAAGTCAACAAGGATGAGATGAAATATAACATTTAGTGCTTATGAAATCAGATTGTTTTGCTACACAGTTAAACAAAGAGCTTGGTTAGGCAGAACTTTCCTGAACAAGGCTAGGAGCCAGCACCAAACTCTTAACACCCTTGAAAGAGATGTCACACAGAAGCCAGGCTATAATGCTGCCCAAGACCATGTTAAATACACAAGCACCCTGATATATGTCCTTACACTAACTTATGTGAGAGCCTATATTATTTCTGTTCATCTTTTGAGTGCAGTGTTAGCCCATGGTTGTAATCCAACTTGAACATTATTTTAATAGCACACAGAGCACTCCCCTAATGACATCCCCAGAATGGGAAGCTTCAAGAGCACAATCTGAAGCTTAAGTGTCATTTGAGATGGCAAACTGGATAGACTGTTAGAAAAATGTTTGTAGGAGTTATAACCTACTAAAATCAAGATCAGAAGTCTGTAATTGCCATACATAACCACCAGTAACAGAATAAAACTGTCAGACTGCACATTCATTAGCTGTCTTAATACACCTTTAAAGATTACTCCTGAGGAGTAACCTAGGAAGCTGTTGTTAATGGGGGACTACAGTCATCCCCAGTTTTCCTGCTGGCAGAAGCACAGTAGTCTTTACCAGCTAATGCCTTTTATTTTGTTGTTGGTTTGGGTTTTTTTTTAAGTTCTAAGACATCTCACTCAGCTTCTAGTTACAGTGAATGAATATCCCTGTACGGTATCATTTGTAGGATGCTATACTTAAGCTATTATCAAGTGACACTTTTGGCTGAAAACAGGTTTAGCTGCAGAGATAGTTTCCTGACATAGGCCAGCCTACGACTATGGGACATTGTATTACTGCCAGCCAATAATGAGGCTTTGGTTGTCACAGTTCAAAAGTACTTGAGCAGTTAGCTGTTTACTTTCACATTATGCTAGCCGGTCCACAATTTACAAGTGATAAAGTACAGAACAGTATTTTGTTATGAAATCTCTTATTGCTAAATGCTTACGAATACTCAAGCTCTCCTTCCTAGGTAAAAACGCTGTTGATTGTACTAGTGACTAATAATAAAATTGCACTTAAGACTATTTATAAAGCCTGACTTCTGGCATAATAAACACTCTTGTCTTGAGGGTAAGAATACTCTACTCAAGAGTGAATAAAGCTAGGTCCCCCAGAGTGCATGAAGGAGATTCCCAGAAGTTAAGTACTGGATTATTTTTCTCTGATTTCAGCAATTGGCTTTTTAACCAAGTTCAGCCTTCCAGATTATAACATGAACTCTTTGTCAGTGCCTCAGGTAGAAAGTCCTTTACAGTATTTAACATATAGGCTCTCACCTGCAGAAATTATTCCATTTTCCTCTCAAGTTACTTCCAAGAGGGATTAGAACTGAATAAAAGCAGTTAAAAACAATGAGTTCCCAGGTCTTCAGGAACTCTTTTCATGCTTCTGGGCATGAAGTCTATAAAGTTAATCTCTAAACAACATATCAGGCTTACAAGTACAATGTGGGAGTAGAAGTGCCAGCTGAGCTCATTTTACCTTCTACATCTCCTTTTGAACTTTTGACATGCTAGCCCAGCTAGCAAGTTGGGGAAAACAAGAGTACTCATTTCCCCTTCAAGTCGAAAATACCTTCTCCAATTTTGGTTGTAAGCACTGGAAATGTTCAAACTGAAGAGTACACTAGAAAGCTCCCATTAAATTAAGTGGTTTACAAGTCACAACCTGACAACTCCATGCTAAAGAAAAGTGCATGCCCTTTGGTCTGGGTATGAATTTACTATCTGTTGATATGAACTTCTAAATCTCATGTTTCTTAAAACCCAAAAACTGCAGCACTTCTTCCTCTAGAAATTACTACTGAGAGCACCGTTCTTCAGAAACACAGCCGTTAGAAAGAAGCTATTTTTAAAAAGTAATCTGAGAGTCCTGTTTTATGCTGCTTAACCTATTTACATCTTAGGGACCTATTTTTAACTTAGGATCTATTCACATCTGAAGTTACTGTATGTGCCTCTCATTAAGGACTATTATCCTGTTTAAGCAGACTGCTTCTTCCTGCAGTAGGAAGAGTTTCTGCATCTCCTACTGCCTCCACCTACCATAGATAGATGGTTCTCATTAAGCAAGCCAGGCAGCTGCCAAAGCATGAGCTATCACTGGGTAAGAAATCAGTAGGAGACAACCCTAAGGTGTCAACAGAAACTAAATTTCTATTGAAATGTCACTTCAGGATCATACAGGATATCAAAGGACTTATTCTCAACCTCACAGTTTATGTTGAGAGTTATCCTTGCTTAGTCACTGAGATGCCAGTAGCTATTGTGAACACTGTTAGTGCTTTGTTTGCCTGCTAGAACAGAGATAAGAATAAGGCACAGCACTTGAAGCCAGGCTAGTTTCATTTTTACAAACAGTTCTCCCCATGCTCATTTAGCACTAGTGTCAGCTTTCTGGCCTGCTGATCTGCAAAGTCTACTGTCATAAAACTCTCAACCCAGTTTGGCACAGCTCCTGGAGCATAGCTCATTCCTCTGATAAATTCAGCATAATTACTGCAGCAATTGTTTCTTCCATGCCTCTTCGCAGTTTGAATACAAACCCTCAACCTGAAAGGATTAAGCCAACCAAAGGATTAACACAACCAAAAGCCACTAGTCAGAGTTGCAGATCAAGCATTATTCCAGAAGAACCAGTAAACCAGCTCTGCACAAGGCCCACCTAGTCCAAAATTCTAAGCATAGAAAGATGCTAAGACAAGACAGATTCTGTCTAGCACTTTCTGGATCAGACTGTACATAGACACCCATTAGGCTTTCTCTGAGTGCTGTCAAACTAACAGTCTGTATTCTGCTGGGTGAGTTAATGGCCAAGCCAGTACGCTGAAATAAACACTGTCAGAAACAGTGCCAAGTTAAATTACATAGTTAAACAGCAGATGACAAACCCAGACCCTCAAGTCACTCCCGCATTCCTCCACTCAGACGCCAAGTGAGTTTCTACAGTCTTTTGGCTAGTGTTCAACAAACTGGTAATGGGAAGCAGAGGTTGCCTGCTTATAGATTTCAGGGCAAAAATCTGTGTTCACTGTAAGCATGTTTCTTCAGATACATTTATATTATAATATATGCAAGCTGCAAGTCCCACTCCAAGCTCAGGATGTTCTCAATTCATCTCAGAAGCAAATTAGTCCTAAGACAGTAGCTTGGATAACCAGGTAACAGTCTTCTAGCTATTACTACAGTCAATCCCCAAGCTATGCCCAGTTAGAAGTCCAAAAACTGTTTATGTACACAAGCGAGGAGACTTTCATGGGCAGAATGCACGTAGTTTGAGTACTAGTCAATACTGTCCATTCAGCTTCAGATACACAGCTCTCTGATGCAGCCACTGTGGTATAAAAATTTCCTAGAAAGCAGGAGGAAAGCTAGAATATTTTAAAGTTGTTAGAAATATAAATTCATCTATTTAAGTGATCTGATATCTAGACTAGAATAATTTATTCTGTGAGTGGAAAAGCCCTTGCAAACAGCCACACTTGCACCTACAAATTTGTTTCTAGACCTAAAGTGAATACAAATAGCATCTGGGTTCCTTCAAATAGCACACTGAGTCTCCACAAGATTGAGTCTGAATGTCACTACAGTCCAGTTCACCCCACAACTGCAGAAACTCCACACCTACAGTTGTCCAGGATAGTTTGAGGTAAAATTGATTCATTTCCTCATCTGCCAGTGCAACACTCAGCAGCAACACTGCATTGCCCATGTCTTCCACTCCAGACTGAGAATAAAGCTGTACTGTTGCCATAGCACCTACTTTGATGTTGTCTTTTCAAGTAGGTTATGGTAGCCTTGATACAACTCTATTTCCATTAAAATGGAGTGAAAGAAAGCACTCCACTCACTTTTGATACAAGTTTGTGGCCTTGACTCTCAGAAGCTAAATTCAAGCTTCTTACTATCTCTTCATACAAGCTGTAATCTTTGTCAAGAGACTACAACCTTAGGCTACATTTACAGTCAGCCAATGGGAGCTCTGGGGAATTACAGTAAGCAGCATTCAGGGTGGATAATTTTCTTAATACAAAAGTCTGTTGTCCTGTAATATAAAAAAATGGCTCCAGCAGTTCATTATTATTGCCAAAACCTCGCCAGTGGTTTGCTTCCTTCCTGACTTGACATAAGCAGCTACCTCCCCATTTCCTACAATTATGAAAAGCAAGGGAGATGGCAAACATGCTCTAAACTTCAGCTGCTAAAGGTTTAGATTTTTGCCATGTACCTTACTGAAGGAAAACCTCTTTCCCCGAGTGCAAAAGGTCAGATAAGAGGCTGCTATTTTCCTAAGTTTGTCCTTTTTATTGAAGTAGAGTTCTACCTCCCCTTTCATCCATGTTGTCCAAGTCTACTGAAGGTACACTGCATGCAAAAGCATCTAAAGTTGAAGACTGAAAAAATCTGACTGTATGTATACACCCAAGTTTTAAAAAACACTGGCATGAACTATCCTGAGAGCTATAGTTTCCCACTCCACAGTACTCTGATATGGAGCTATGATATTTTCCATCTTAAAGACTGTGACAGAGAAATCCTAATAGCAACACAAAGTACATCAGTCTTCAGACAAGGGTTAACCTTTGCCAAGTCAAATGCCTTGAGCACCAGAGATGCTCTATGAAAATTACCATACAGGTGTCTGGGTTTTTGCCAAGCAACCTCTACTATCACCAAATCAAGTTCACCAACTTCACAAACAAGTAAATTATGGTGTGCCATGGTCAAAAGGTTCAAAGTAGGGTAAGTCTAGATTGTTTAGTGATTCTTCATTCTTCAGGTTTCGTGTTCAGAAGCCAGAGGTAAAAACAGGAACCCACTTTAAGGAAGACACATTTGGGCGCAGGCTGCTACAACACTGAGACAGAATTAATAATTCTAGATAATTATTTCCTGATTAGCAAGCCAAAGCCTCCTTTGAAATATCAACGATTCATCTTAAAGAGAAAGGATTGCTACTTTTGCACAATTACATGGTATAACTGCCAGATGCTCCGGTTTGGCCTACTGTAATGTTATTCTTCATTGGAGAATGACTAAAGAGGGATCACATTGAGTTGATGCTTTAGCATCATTAGCTGATGTCTACCAGCTACAGCCAAATGGGACAGAAAAAAAAAAATGCAGTGAACTGCTGCAATTGATAGTTTTTTACCGGTTGTTAAAATATTTGGGTTTATACCTTGACCAGGAGGCTGAGGCATCTCCATCCTTCTCACAACAACACCAAAAAAAAAGTTACATGAGGAGCAACTTCCAACTCTTCACTCAGTACTACAGCTTTGGGGCATTTGGATTACATACTTGCTAAAATAGCCTCCAGTAGTGCAACTGGCATTGCACTGCCAAGCAAAAAACTTTAAAGAAAATACTTCCCCTACAGTTAGAAGCTCATAAATCCACACTGCATTTATTTCTCCAGATGAAAACCAGTAGAGACCTGACTGTTGTAAAGTTCAAACTGACACTTTTTTGGCAAGCCGTTTAAAAAAAAAAATGTATCAAAACACTCTGGCATCACATGCCTACCTGGATCACAGCCATACATCCTACAAAGATGAGTCATTGTTCTGTTTGATTTAGTCTGTTCAGCACTGTACTAGAGTGCACTCAATACATGACAATCAAGGCCCACACTGTATGGACAGAAATTAAAAGTCCAAGTCAATAGTTAAACTAATATATTAATAAGAAGCACTATTCAGACACTTGGTTATTTCAGTTACACAGTAACAGACATCAACACCATACTAGTTCAGTACCTTTGAACTAGGGTCTTGAACCTAGTTTAATGAAAAACCTCTACAGAAAAAGCAGCTGCTTGGAGCAAATACAGGCAATAGACTTGTAAATCCACCTTCCTTGCTTCAGAAGTTTCTTACATCCATCCACCTATTCCATTTCTATCTCCCTAGTTAGTGTCCTGGGAAGTTCTTAGCTTTCCAGCTACCCTTTTCTGAACTACTGCTTGATGGAACAGTTAATGTTTGTAAAGGTGCAGCAGCTGGGTTGTAGAACAGAAAAGCAGTCACCTGAGTCAGTGCATTTTTATCCTTTGGAGTCTAAAAATATCTAACTGGTAGCAGTGTCTAGAATAGGATATTAAGAGCAATTAGTTACGGCAAACTTTCAGTGTGATGCAAGAGAAATAGAGAATTAGTGCTGATTATGCATCTCTAAACACATCCACACCGAGTCAGTGTTTAGTCATTACTCCACCAGCAGCTTCACTGACTATCAAACTGAGCAATGCTGAGAAGTCAACTATATGTGCCAGCAGATTTGATTCTTCTTATGGTGGGAGACAAGTCTGCAACTTCAAACACATGAAGGGCAAGAAATGTGGTACAATTCAAGGACAGAAGATTTCAAAGTCATCCACCAGACTGAAAGTGCCACTCAAAAACAATAGCATGACAAAGTGCTTTCTTAGCAACTCATATTTTAAGTTAATTTATTATCTTACTGAGCTGATTTGATCACAGAAGTTAGACTCAAACCAGTCACTCACTCAAGTCAGACTACTGTAAGTATGCTGAAGCGCAAATACTGCATCCAAGTTAGGTCTTGAAAAAAATGGGTTAAAATGAGAACAGACTTTCAAAAGCCACTCAAGTTTAGCTGTACTTTTGATATACTTCCCCAATCCTTTGAGACCAATGCTATTCTTAACACTGTAGGCACTTCACAGCCTGTGTGTTCATTTCCTTCCCCACACTGAGCCTATGTCAAGCACCTCTGCAGGTCTACAGAAGTCTTTCTGCAGAGTATACAGGGAAGATTACTACTGCCTTACAGAGCATTGGTGCCACCCAAGCAATGCATTTCACAACATCTGGAAATACAGCAGCAAGGCATTACCTTCCTACACTTCAAGACAAGCCACTGAGCTGTGGAACCTTGAGAAGCTAAGGTGTGCCCACATGCTGAGTTTAATCATACTGATTAGATGCAACATACCATTCAGCAATAAAAAATAAAGATGACAAAGGCTTTTTTTTTAAACTTTGGTTTGTCCAAGAAGAATTCTTTCACTTAGACTAGTAGCTCCTGTAACAGGCATTTTATTTTAGTTCTGTCAGCCTGACTTTTCATGACTTCACTGCAAATTCTCACTAACCATAAACAGATAATTTAACCTTCTAGTCTAGGTGACAAACCCAACTAAGATGGACTGCACTTCTACCGAAACAAAAACAGATGAAAGTGTTAACAAAGGAATATTATCCAGGAACCTGCTACATCTGGGAAATCCGCATGGTTTGTGGACAGTACTCTAACCAATCTGCTTATCTCCCATGGCACTGCTTTTACAGCAGGGGTACAGTTCTGAAGCATGTCACCAGTTGCTGGAATCAGAGTTAGCATGTAAAGCTTAAGTCTTGTCTCCTTAAAGGATTTAGCAACCGAAGCTGTTGCACAGAATCAGTTTGAACAAACATGCTCCTGTTGACCCACTTACCGGGAAAACTGTGTGTCTCAACTACAGTAGAAGTCAAGTGATTCCTGAAACTGGACTGACGACTGCAGATGTGCTGTAGGATGATATGACAACTGTCATTTCTTCTGCATTTGCTTGAAAAGGCGTAACATGTAGAAGGGAACCACCACTTCTCTGCTGCTGGTTCCCAAGTGAACAGCTAGTAAAGGCTCATGACAAAGAGCATATGGCATGCAAGGGTATTTACACTGCAAACCTAGCTGTTGCTTCACATTTTTCCTCAAGAGGTAAGGGCAGTGAGGTAGCTTGTATTACTTTACCAGGTTGTCTACTTCATGATGTCAGTTTTAACCACTGCACAGTGACCATACTGTGATTATCTAGATATTGTTAGATAAGATGACTACCAAGTTTTATTTCACTAGAAAAGCACTTTGAGCTTTATATTTTACTGCATTGTTCTCTTTCTTAGCTCACCCTAAGCCTTCACACAAAGGTTACCTCAGAATGGGACAAACGCACTGCCTAATGCTGTTGATGGAAAGCAAATTCTCAAGTACCCTGTCAAGAGCATGACCCACTCAGATTTGCTATTTTAGCACTGTAGGATGGTATTTTTCTATCA
>JAAGNO010002823.1:0-16435 GCA_033439905.1 Ceryle rudis | reverse complement strand
GCCTCCGGTAAGCCGCGCACCGGCCCCTTTTGTGAGTTGAGGGGCCGGAGGGGGATGCGGAGCGCGGCGGCAGCGGGGAACGGGGCCGACTCGGTTTCGCTTCAGGGCGGGAGAGCGGTGGCGGGGGCAGGGCCGGGCAGAGCCGCTGTCGCCCCGGCCCTGAGCGCTCGCTCGCACCGGCAGCAGCGCCGCCCGCCCGGAGGTGCCGAGAGTATGTTGTGGAGCGTTATCTGAACAAGGCTTTTTCTTTTGGGGTGGTGGTGGTGGTGTCTGTTTGTCTGTCTCCTGCGGTCCCCCCCTGGCTTCTTACAAGGGCCGGAGTTGGGTGGTGTAGCCCCCCGCTGGTTCGGCTCCAGGAGACGTCGGGTGTGTTGCTGGTTGGGGAGGAGAGAGCGTGCTGAGGCTTGGTGTGCTTTCAGGGGAGGATTGGGGATGCTGGCAGTTCACTACCGGCCCTGAAGGGAGCCATGTGCTGTGCTGGGTTGGTGGTGGGATGCTGGGAGCAGCCCGGGAGACTCCATGGGGTTTGAGGCTTGTCCTGCTGTCAAGGTGTTCTCCACAGCATCAGGGCAGGGATATGCTTGTTGTAAAGCAAAACCTGCAAATTATGTAATGTCTCAGATGGGTTTGTGGGAAAGCAGCCGCATGGGTCCATGGAGCAAGTAACTTGGTCTTCATGCTGCTTCTTTTCCTTCATATAAGCCACTGGAGAAGTGGTGCACAGGGTGTTATGCTTAGTTTTAGCTGGAAAAGCAAGCTGCCTGCCAGAATTGAAGGCATTACAGGGAAATGGGGTAACTGTGAACCAGGAGTGTATGTGCCCATTGGGGTTGCCCTTGAAAGGCAGAGGAACTCATCATCCTCCAGACCCGGCACAGTCAGAACGCAGCCTCACACCTGCCTTTTCTCAGAAGATCAGCATCACGCACCCATGAAAAGACTTGTCGGCAAAGGTTATCGCTAAAACCTTCTTTATGCAATCTGAGTCATGTTGCTCGCAGCCATGTAGGATCCGCTACTCACTTTTTCCCACAAACACGCATGCTCTTACTGAGAATTTTGGAATAGTTACCACCTAAAACCTCAGCTTGTGCTACTTGTAAGAGTGCCTTTTTTTTTTTTTTTTAATTAAAAAATAGGCATAAGAGTGCCTTTTTTTAATAAATTAAAAAAAGGCGCTCTTAGCACCAATTTTTTTTTTTAATTTAATAAATTAAAAAAAAAAAATTAGGTGTAAGAGCCTAATTTAAGGCTGTATTTAAGTGTGTATTCTGTCCTGCTCAGCAGAAGCTTGGAAACAGGATTTGGATGAACCCAGGAGGTAACTGAGAGGAACTCAAGAATGTTAAATTAATGTAGCTGCTTTTTTTCCTTCTGCATGGGTGAAGGAGGGGGATGTGGCTTGACCATTGTTCTGGAAAGCTGAGGGTAAAGAGTATTGTTAGCAAGCTGCTATTTAGGACTGTGTGGTCCAGACAGTATCGTTTTCTAGTTGTAGTCCTTGCAGCTATCAGAGAACTTAAATGAAAAACCCAGTCACATGTTGACCATGCTCAACTCTAAAATGGACTGGGATCAGAAATAACTGCAGTTTCCTAATGTTTCATTCTCTATTGACTGTGCCCTTAGGAGGGTATGCAGACATATCTTCTTTCTCCAGACATTTGCGACTGCAGTTCAGATGCTGCACGAACATCAAATAGCCCATTCAGTCACAGTGGGGCTATGGTTGTGCTTAAAAATTATGCACATGCACAGAAGTTTGTGGGACTGAGGCTCTATTATCACATAACGTTGGTCTTGGTTGAATCAAGTTACAATGAGATGTGGCCAGTCACTGCAGATGAAGCCAAGCTTTGTTTCTGTGTTCCGTGAGCGATTCTGCTGGGTATGTGATTTAAAACATAGTTGCTGAAGTAGGGATTCTTGTCCTCTCCAGAGTGGCAGGCTCTTGGGCACCAACCCGCGAGATTACTGGGATGCCAACCTCCCACACAGGTTCCCATCTTTTCCTGAGCCAGACTGGGACCTGGGCCTTTTGTTATTGCAGAGCTCCTTGATATTGTTCAGTATGTCGTATGTCCTTCAGTAAGCTGGTTTGCTTATCACTTGAACATAGTGGGGTTGAGGGCTTTTCTTTATGCAGGCACAGGTAAATTGTGCTGGGGTCCCAAAAAGCAGGCATGGAGGAGGACCAAGGAAGGGCTGAGCTTCTGCAAATCCTCCCAGGTGCGTGTCACTGCCCCTGCCATGCCTGCTCAGAGAGGGCCAAATTCAGTGTAGAAGATGACAGCTTCAAACATGCTGCGAGTGCCTCTTATCCTCAATCCAACTGGGATTTCTGTGAAGTTGGTGGCTGGTTTGCGCAAGGATAGAGCTGGAGTTGGGTGGTGTAGATTCTTATTTGCTGTCACTAATATTGTGGTTGCATTGCCGAGAAACAAAGGAGAAAATGTGCCTTTGGAGCTGTGCTTCTTCCTGTGCTCCTCTTTCTCTCTGTCCCTGTGGGAGTTTCACTCTTTCCTCCGAGTCTTTCCCTGCAGCTTCTTGCCATCCCCACCACCCACAGGCTTCTCTCTCCTGGTTTCTCCTACCTTAATTTGGTCAGCAATAAACAGATATTGCTAGTGCTTAAGTGTGACATCATTTGGGTTGAGCTGACGTTGTGGTTAGATTAATAAAAGCTGTGGGGAGGTGGCATGCCCCTAACCCCTTATTACAGGCCTCTGCAGAGCTTGGCCAGAGGTGCTTGCCGAAAGCTCGCAAGCTGGGAGAGGTGGGCACCTCTTTCTGTAAATGGAAGTGTAGATGGTACAAGAGCTGAGTATGCCATGCAGGGATGATAATCTTTTTACAGAGTAAAGTTATTAAGTATGTGTGTCATTAGGAGGCATCATATATTTATTTAAAATAATGCAACTAAATGCTCCATTAATTAGATCCTTGATTACGTGTAAGTAGAGGCAGAGGGCAGGCATGATATCATCTTACCGCCTTCTATCTTGTCACTCCACTACTGCCTGCTCTTCTGGCTTGCATTTCTGCATATACTGCAGCCTTCTGCCTCAGTAAGGTGCTTATCACCATTTTGCTGAAATCAGTCATAGATCCTTAAAAAAAAAAAAAAAGTGCAGCGGTGTTTGATGTAGCAGGGTTTGGTGGCTGTGTGTTAGTGAGTGGTCAAAATGAATCAAGTAAAATTCATTTCTCCCCGCCCCCCTGACCAAGTGCAAGATTTCAAGTTAAGATTTAGAAGTGAGAGGTGTACAAAGTCCTACTTTTTTAACTTCTGGGAATCTCTGCTTCTGTTTGATAGGTGTTTAATTATCTAAAAATTTCAATTCTGTTTTAGTGAAATAGCTAAATGCTGGTTTTCTGTTGTCTTTGGAGACTTTAGAGCTGCCCCTTTATTTTCGTCCTCTTCAGTGGAGAAATGAAAAGGCCTGTGTGCACTTCACAGGAAATGAGTGTCTGATACAGGCTCGCAGGCTGCACATTTCCAAGAATTGCTCTCAAGGTATTTTGATAATGCACATTCTCTCTGCCTTCTCCCTTCCTGCTCCCCGTATGCTTTCTGTGCCTTTGCTTGTTCGCAAACACATGCGAAGGACGAGGAAAAGAACTGAATGGTGCCAATAATAAGTTTGCAAAGAGGCTACTTGAGCTTTATATCTGCTGTTTGGGAGCTGTGACTGGCAAAATTGGGTTAAGCTGTCAGCAGCCAGTTGCCTTTGTCTAAGCAGAGAGTTTTTGTCCTCCTCCTCATCCCCTGCAAATGCTGAAGAACAATTTTGACTTCAGACTGTGAGTGGTGCAACAGGGTTTTTTTTGTCTGTGTGTGAGATTCTGCAGTTCAAAACCAGTTTGGATATACTTTCATATTTCCTTGGTAGCAAAGTTTATTTGGAAACTGAGGCTAAGGCTGTCAGGGAAGAAAATAAGTGTGGGTCTTAGCAGTGGGCAAATGTGTCAAAGATCTCCATTCCTGTTCCCGCAATCAGAATTGCGTAGCTGGGCTTCTGCACAGCTTGCTGAAGGTGACTTGCTAAAGCTGCGGGGTGTTCAGCATAGGTTTCCCTGGGTTGGCATGCTCGTGGTGGCATGCACAGATGCCTATGGGAATAGTTTGGTTATGCTTTTTGACAGACCGGCAGTGTTATTCTTAATTTTATGTTATTCTTCATGCGTAGTTGAGTTCTTCCTTGTTGTCTGGTAAGAGATTTTGGGATGTGGAGGGAGGAAAGCTGGACCTGGAGAAACATTCTCACATCCCTCCCGCTAGAAGTTATGTTCATCCACTGAGGCCTGGCTAAGTGACACAGTTGACCAAGAGCCCCGCTCAAGGGGACCCTAAGAGGGAATGTTTCTTTCTAACCTAATTGCCACAGCCATTTCTGATTCAGAGCTGCTTTAGCAGTAGTCACTGAAATGGCCATTCGTGTAAGGGGCACATTAATGTTCAAGTCAGCACATAAAAGCAAGAGGTGGTGTTCTTTTTAGTCATTCAAAAAAAAGAGTAAAAAAAGGGCTTAGCTGCTTCCTAACTACTCTGCAGCAGGTCCATAGTTGATTTCCTTGTAGTGACTTGTTTACTGCTTCAGTTTTGCATGACTAAAGGTCATTTATGCCTTGTGATGGGCTCCCCTTAGTCTTATGTAAAGTTTGAATGGTTAAAAGGTGGCTTAAAAAAAGGATGTTAAAAAATCCCAGCCCTTTGCTGCTGGATCCCTCTGCCTAAGGTCTGCTAAAGCAGAGGATGGTGACTGCTTTACAGAGAAAAAGCAGAGAAAGAAGAGAAATGAGACTCCTCAGATCAACTCTCTCACTTTCCCCAGCAGCATCATTTTAATGTCTGTGTGATTGGAGATTTTCCTTTTATGAGTTTTAAAATTACTTTTCAATCTCGGTCACCTTTGAACTTCCTCTCTTCTAGTTTTATGAAAGAGCATAAAAAGAACGGCCCGTGTGTGCTGCATCTTTCTCTTGCATCCCCTTGTATCTATGTGCTCTCTAAACCGAGCATGAAGTTTCTCCAGTTTCTCTCCCTCCGAAGGTGTGACTTCTTATCACCCATCTTTAGGCCCATCCCCCTTGTTTCAGTTCTGTCTGTTTTTATTTAAGGTGACTCGAATGTATTATCTCAGGTGGTGACATTACTGTTACGTTCCCACACATCCATTTTGCAACCTCATGCTCATGTTTTCTTCTTGCTTTTTAATGACTGCTTTTGCATTCGGAGCTCAGCGAACTGTCGTCAGATGGCTACACCACTTAATTTATTGCTCTTTGAAATACAGACCCAGTTCGTTTTCCTAAAAGTCTGCATACACTTGCATTTTTTCAGGACAGAGTCTCTTCTGGCCTCCTGGTGCTTGTAAGCTTGCTGAATTTTGAGTGACCTCTGACTTCAGTGGCCTGCAGAGAGTGAAGTGATTTTGTCATTGCTTGCCCTGGGGAGTTGATGGAGGGGGCTCACTGCTTTTCCATCTGGCTGCCTAGATATAAGTACCTTGAGGCTGGAAGCTGCCTGCCGGGGTGGTAGGTTAAAGCGCCAGCATTTGAGAGCTATGTCAGCTTGCAGACCACAAGAGAAAATGTCTAGAACGGGATCTGGACCAACGTGTGTATTTGCATGAGTGGGGGAAGGGAGTCGCTTCCACCTGAGCTGAGGAGGCTTTGGGTTACTTGTGTCCCCCAACTCTCAAGCAGCAGGCGGGGTATGCTCTGCAAAGCAGGCCGAGTGCAAAGTGGGATGAGTTGATTCAGGGGAAAGATGCAGTGGCTGGGAACAGTGACAGAGAAGTGATCGTTACTTAGAAATGCCTTGGTTTCCGCAGGACAGCCTTTTTCCGTCTTCCATCACCCTGGGGTGTGACTGCTCCTTGTCTTCTGTCCATCTGCTTTACAGGGGTCCCAGGTTGCTGCTGGCTCTTTACCTTGTACACCATGTCTTGCTTTTTGACTTGCTTCTGACATGGAGGCTTTGGGGAAGCGCAAGGCATGTCCGGGCAGCTGTTGCTTCTTCAGATACTGTGTTCCTGATGGGGAGCTCTGTCTGGGGATTGCCTTGCCCCCACAAGTCAGGTAGCCATGTGCTACTCCTGCCTTAGCAGTGCATGTCAAAAAATGTTCCTTACAACACTTGCAGCCCTTGGGCAATTGGTAGTGGCAGCTGATTTGTTTGAGAACACCTTTCTTTGCATCTGAAACAGCCATTTCCAAATTCCTTCAAAATCCCTGGGTATAATCTGCTGTGTCCAGCTGATTTTCTGCATTTTAATACCACTTTTCCCCATCTCTTTTGATAGAGCACTCCCTTTACACGTCAGATTAAATACCATTAAATACTGGGGAATCTCCTCAGCATCCTGTGCAAGAAAAAAAAATAATATCTGCTTGCTTGTGTAACTTTTCTGCAGTGTCCTTGTCCCCACTTGCTGGTATCCCAGTCAACTAAATGATTCCCCCAGAGATTTTCTGGTTTTGATAAATTGAAAATGCCATTTGTTTTCTGTTTTTGTTTTTTTTTTTTTTTTTTTCCTGTTGTGTTTATCTTGCCTACCTGCTGTCCCATTTCCATGACAGCCATCCTCATGTAAATTTTTTCCCTAACATCAGTAATTTATATTCCTTTATACTGGCTCCACCAGGGTTAGCTTTTCATCTTCTGAAGGATTGTTGAGGTTGTAGAGAGACTTGGGCAGGAACTGTGGTTTTGTACTGTGTGTACTCTGATCCATGGCAGAGGCCCTTGCAAGCTGTTGCACCTACAACTAATATCTGTGGTGAGACCTGTCTTGTCCCCAGATCTGTTGTTTTAGCCAGGTGGCAACTCAGCTCCATCATTTGTGGGAGATATGGACAGTCTGTCACTTTAAGATTTCCTAAATAGCTTATCAAGACTTAATTTTATTTTTTTTTCTTTTCACTTTTGACTCTCAGGACTAGTTTCTTTGTGTGTTAGAAATTCCCCTTTATGAAACGTAGTGCTGTGGTGCATTTATGCTTTGTGACCCTTGCCCCTTCCTCTGAAGACCTGATAACTTATTGTTTAATGGACCCTCACATCTTCTGAAGCTGGTCCTTCTTAAGAGCCAAAGGAGGATCTCTCCCCTGTGCCTCTGTGCTCTGGCTCACAGTTAAGTGCCTGAGACTCTTCTCTGAAATCCTAGTTCTGATCATGATACTGAACAAGTTTTAGCTTCAGACACTGCTCATTTCTTAGAGTTAACTGCTTCTTTGAATTCCTTTCCTGCTAAATATGATGGTTCTGGTAAAAGGCCATGGCCATCACAGGGACCGCTGACAGCCCTCACTTCTCAGGATTTCCTTGTTTCCTCAAACAGGGTGCTGGAACAACTGAAAAAAGTCAATTTAGCTGAGAGAGGCTAGAATGGAGTAAACATACCTGTACTGCTGGTCAGGGGCTGGAGGGAGCTGACGAGACTGAGGACCCATGACTGGTGGATGCAGAGATCTTCTCCAATGAAGGGTGAAGACGAAGCCTGGGGCATTTCTGCCCCTTTCCCAAGATGGGTCAGAGCATTTCCAGTAGAAGCCATGAGGGACCCATGTTGTCTTGGCCTCTTGCTCCCTACTCATTGTGCCCTCTTCCCATCTCCTCATTTCTGTACCCAAACTGGGGACAACCCTGGCCACCTTCCCAGAGGACTGCTTCCCTAGCTGGCAGGGGGTGGGAGGCAGGGGGCTTTGCACAGCTTTCCTGCACCAATGTTTGCAGGGATTGCTGCTCTCTATGAAAATGCAAGGGTTGGGAGCAAGTCTTCCCCAGCTTATGAAAAAACACTGTTGTGTTGGCCAGAGGTAACATCAGCTCTCTTCCCTTTAGCTGTGGCAGGATAGCCTCAGCTGCAGCTTTGAAACTTAGCGGTAACCAGTCCTGATTTCCTTTTTTCTAATTTTTTTCTAATTTTTTTTTTTTTTTTTTTTTTTCCCCCCAGTTACAGAAGGAGAAAAAATCTTCAGGCTCCAATAGAAGCTGTTCCTTGCCAGAAATCAGTTGGTAGTTTTTGTAGGTTTACTTGCTGTGGGACAAACTGCAGTTGCTTACAGCTACTGCTCTGCAGCCTTTGAGTTCAAGGAAGTGATGTGACTTCTCTGTCATTCTTAAATGGCACGATTACAGTTTCACACTGGGCTATTTCTATGAGGAATGGGCTCTTTTATTTGGAATCAGTTGTTTTGAATGTGCATAGTGTTTCCAAGATGTGAAAAAGGACCCTGAAAATGGGTCTTTCTTCCAGCAATTTTGGTTAGTCCAGGCAAAACAATTAGCTTTTCCTGTAAACTGCCACCTTCCTTCTTTTTTTGAAAGCATGTTATGCAGAAACCAAACATGATTGCAGACTTCCCTGCCTTGAAGAATACGCAGTGCACATCACACTGTTATGTGGGTTTTCTTGGGGTAAAAACCTTTTAGTCTGTATCAGCAGTGTCGTGTTAATGCAAAAAACACGTGTCATAAAAATATGATAAGAAGTACAAAAGCTAAATATCAGATCCCTGTGAAGTTACTTGTGGGTTTTCAAGTATGTTCTACAACCCCAAAATGCTGGGAAGAGTTTGATAAGACCAGTCCTCTTGCAAGGTGTCCCAGAGCCTGGATGCAGGATCTTCCCACTCAGTGTCTCTACTGTGTGGAAGCAGAAACTGTCACAGTGTGTGTGCTGCCTCAGCTTATTTTATTTTATTAAATATTGCATTCTTGAATGCTGGTTGTATAGAGAAACGCAGTTTTGGTTTGGGGTACGTATGCGTGGTGTGGTTTTTTTTCTTTTTTCCACATATTCCCTCACTTGTCAGCCATAATGGCAGGCTTGCACCAAACTCTATTTATAGCTGTGGCATAAAAGATAGAGGGAACTGCAACGTCTCCTAGGCCTTCTCTGTGCTGGAGAAATTGGCTGTGATTAACGTTGGTCCTCTTAGCTGAGCTGTGCCACATTCCTCCCCTAACCACAGCTCCCTCTGTGCTCTTTGGCGCATGTCTGTCTGTGCGTCTCCTGCCTTTCCCTTCCCTATTTGTGAGCCTGTTCTGGAACAGCCCCCGTCACCTTGGCCATGGTAGGGTGCTCATGACAAGGGGGATTGGTGTGGGCATGCACCGTGGTGATGGTGACATGGTTTTAACTGGAGCCAGTATGTGGCACATGGTGGCAGCCATGGGAACCAGGCTGGCCCACCATTAAAACACGGTGCTGCGTGTTTGGTTTTTACCAGGAAGGTTTCTTCCAGCTGCTTGCTGGAGTTTTCCTTTGAAACATCCTCTCCAGCCACAAATCAGTAGGCAGCGCATTTCTGTGGGCTGCAGACGTGCAAGCAAGAGATTTCTGTTCAGGCTCTGCTGCCTGGAATGGGGATGCTGCTGCAAGGGCTTGCAGGGTACCTCAGAGAGAGCCTTTCTAAATTATCCCAGCCTCCATCTGACTACTCTGGGAACTGTGGGATTGATAACTGTGAGCTATTGAAGTCAAATGGAGTGGACAGCATAGTAACCTGCAGGTCTGCTAGCTGCAAATCAGTGTGGCTTATGGGGTCTGTGCTGGGTCTTGGCTCTGCTGGAGGGGACGTAGAGAAGAGAAGTTAAGTAATGAAGTGTAGGTACAAGTGAAGCCTTACAGGGGCTGCCTCTGGAAGGCACACAGAAGGCTTTGTTTGTTTTTTCAGCTTGCTGGTGGATCCACTGACAGACATGTGATTGCACACATGGTGGTGTGCTGCCCCACCAGGACAGCAGGTTTAGTTTTCCATCTGCAAGGTGAGAAAAAAAAGCCTTGAGAGCCAGGGAGGCAGGACAGAAGAGCACAGGCCAGAACAGAATGGGTTGCTGTTTGGATAACTTGGCAGAGAATGGTTACCTACACGGTTTCCAGTAAGATACATTAAATGTCGTGCATTGTGTTGAGCACAAGTGTGAGTTTTCTGTTCTGAATCCTTAAGCTTATTCCTGTTGCCATCATCTCTTAATGTTTGGGTTTTCTCTCTTCCAGAAGATGATGTCCATGTTATGACCTTTGCCTTTGTCCTGAGACCATCTGTGAGCTGTCTGGACCTGATCAGCTCATGGCTTTGTAAGTTGCAATAATAATAACACCACCAACACCAATAATGTGTTATCTCTGTTGCTATCAGAAGTGCTGTATACATGCTTCTACAATAATACAGGTCAAAGAGGTTGAGACAGAAAGCCCGTCCCCATACTTGTTTTATTTTAGTTCCACATTATGGCAAACTAATGGGCTTAGTCACCTGTTTGATTGACATCTTTTTTTTTTCGAAGGATGGATCTGCTCTTAAGTAGAGCTTTGCAAGCACTAGGAAGTGCCTCATCAGAGCTCTTGAATTTGGACCACTTCCAGGCCTAACATTCAGAAACTTAACCCTATGGGTGGTAAATATAAAGAGGTAAGCTCCTTCAAGTGTCCTGGAGGAAGAGTGCAAGAATGCATCTCAGCTGAGTACTTAAAGCTGCTGTTGAACATGCCAGATTTGTCAAGCCTCAGGGTGCAGGGCTGGCTTGGCTGACACCAGAGACTGTGTAAAGTAGTTACTAGAATTTTCTCTGTACATGAAATATGCTGCTTTGCCTGGGTGAGGAGGAAAGCAGAATGCCCTGTGTCAAGAGTTCTTATTTTTAAAAGCTCTGGAACTTGCAGTAAATCAGAGGGCTTGAGGAAACTTATCCAACCTTTTAATTAGCAGGATGATGGCTTTTTAGGTTGTGATGCTTTGACTACAAGCACTGTTCTGACTGTCTTGCAGTAGGGAGGTAGTAACATGTTTGGGTGTTGGGGTTTTTTGGGCTTTTTTGGAGGAGGGGATGTGGGGAAAGCAAGTAGTGGTGTGGCAAATCAGAAGCAGAACTAATTATGCATGTGTATTTCATTACACCCCTGGGCTGGTTTATTCCTAACCCTGAGAATCTGCTCATCCTCCTCAATGTGGAAGGTCACATACAGGTAGGACCTGTTGACCCATTAAAAGTGAACTTTAAAGGTAGTATCAGGAAGCACTTCTAGAGCTAATATTAATATAGCTGATATTGTGCTGTAGGCCATGCAGTCATCTGTTGGAAATGGGTCACTGAAGCTAAACAAATTCACACTGTCTGAGGCTCTGACCCATATGTAGATTTCAAACCGAGTGAACAAATTGTGAGGGTGCTATTTTTGCATTTACTTTGAATTCGAAATGATGACACAGTCTCAGTTCTTAGTCAGTTGGACTTCTAGTAGCAGTGGATTTTAAAGGACTTGGGAGAGTGACTCAATGTTAAAAATTGGGACAAACAAGTTTTTTGGTTTTCTTTTCCTGTCGAATACCATCTGCAGCCTTAAACAAATTATTTATTTGTTTGTTATTTTTAAAACTAGCCTGGAAATGAAAGACAGCTGCCTGCTTCTGTTTTCCTGCTTGAATTCATTTTCCAACCTAGACCCATAAGATTGTCAGAATTTACTTTGGGACCCAAGAGAAGATGCTGCTTGGGAAGAGTGGCTGCTGGTAGGAGCAAAGGCTCATTCTCATTCCTCTCAAGGCTATAGCTGCAGCCACGGAGATGTGACAGGATTGTGACTTTCTTCCATGGTAGCTGAAGTCAGAGGGCTCTGCAGCTTCCTTGCTCAGCAGAGAGAAGAAGGAAAGGGACAGAGATGCTGTGACTTCTTGTGGTGCCTACAGTGCTGGGTTTTTGGTGGTGATAGGTGGCCCTAGTTGCTGCGTGTGGCAACTGTGTTTACTTGGGTTCTGCTCACCAAATGAGCTTCCCCTAAGCTTTATCCTGACTTGCTGAACCATCTGAGCAGCTTTCAGCTGCTGCCTTTTTTTTTTTTTTAAATGGAAAAGAAAAAACCCAACTTGATTAACTCCTTCCTACCCCTCCCACCTCTCTGTAAGCTTGGAATTTCCCTCCTGTGGTGACGTGTAGCTAAAGGGCAGGATTGGCAGCATTCAGAGCAGTACTGGGGGTGTTAGTGGCTTGTGGACTGCAAATCACAGAGCTAGAAACTGGAGAAACTATCCAAGCTGCTCTTGGAAAGGATGTTTATGGCTCCATGTATGGAGACATGCCTGACAACTACATTACTTGTATTGCTGTTAAGTATTAAGAGAAATGTTAGGAGAGGAAAGATGACCGTAGGCAAGGCATTGCCAGGCAGATGTCTCCTCTCCAAAACCACTGCGCCCATGCAAGGGAAAGATGTTTGGTCCTGCTGCTCCATGTCCTCTTCCCAGGGAACAGAGCAGGCTCCGCATGGCCATCCAGCTGACACAAGTGGCAAAAGGTGCTCGAGGCTTTTGAGTAGCTGGCAAAGGGTGTAAGATAAGGAGAACCTCCCAAGGAGCTAAGCCTAACCTAAAGCTCTCCCTCCAGAGCAAGCCCTCCACAAGTCCCTACACGTTCCCTGGGAGGGCTGCCTGCCGGCTCTGAGCCCCAGTGCTCCCACAAGTCTGTGGTGGGGAGAACTGCTGGAGACAGAGCGGCATGTCTCTTCCTCAGCTGCAGGCTGCATGTCAGCAGTCTGCTCTGCTCTGAGCATGGCTGTGCTGTCAGCGAGCGTGACTGGGTTAATGGAATATGTCAAGGGACCGAGGGCAGGGTTTGGTGGTGAGCTACTGACTTGTCAGGCCTGGGGAAGTGGTATGTAACAGCTCAACTTCTCACACTGAATAAGCCTTTGGCTTGGGGCTGTGGTTTTTATGTTTATGCATATATATATACACTCATGCAGAATATGTATTTTTTGGTATATAATTGAAATGACTTGGATGAGTAATGGCAACACTGGGTTCAGGAATTTGCATTTCTGAAAACATGCTGCTGATAACACGAGGTTCAGGAGATGAGCAGGGTTGTGACAGTAAGGGAGGGTACTTTGAACACAGCACACGAGCAGAGGATGGTGACTGGGAGAGGGTGGCATTATTTGCTGGTGGGGGGACATGTACCTCTGACAGAAACAGAAGAGGCTGGGAGGTTATAAGCAGAACCATTCCTCAGACCTCAGCAGTATCTGGTACCAGCATTAAGTAGTCTCATTGGTGGCAGTCCCAGCCCTAAAGTTGATGGTGTAATATTTCTTCAAGGGGTGTTGATCCTAGACCTTTGATTTCTGCTGACACGGTGCCCTGGTTTTGCCATCATCTGGAGGCTGTCAGTTTTCAGTCAGGCAGGGCAGCTCACCTGAGCTGGCTACAGGTCTATCTCATCCCATAAACATCACACTTATTGTAAAGGAGAAAGTTTATTGAGGGTGGGGGCTCCTCCTGGTCCGGTTTCCCTCTTGCTTCTCTTTTCCATCCTTGGAGGGGCTTGCCTACCATTCTGCTCCCAAGGACTGCTTTCCCATTTATTGTGAGTGACGTACATTCAGTGGGCAGAGTATAACTTTGTATACTTTATACTGGCATTAGTATTAATATTATTTTTGCTGTTTCACTAAATCTGTTTTCATTTCAACTCATGGATCTCCTCTTCTTTTCCCGATCCCCCTTCTCTGCTGGGGAGGGGACATCGGGTGATAGAGCAGCTTGTATAGCATAGCCCTGGATGTGGGCTAAACACAGACACAGTGAAACGGGCATGTCCTGGGATGATGGAGTGGTTCATGGGGTTTGGTGGGAAAGGCTTATTTCCATCTTTTCTTCGGAGTCCTGTTGTCTGTTCTTTTGTCAGAGAATGGGTTGGAGAGGTGTGAGGAAACCTTTCACTGAATGGCAAAGTAAATGATACTTTTCTGCTTTGGGAAATTTTTTCCTTCTGATTTGGGGTGTCATTTCCCTTTGCCAATCTCAAGGCCACTCAGAAAAGCCACTAAGTATCCAACAGAGGGAAATCTTGAAACACTGAGATCTGCTAGATGCAAACCAGCCTGCTGAAGGGTGTGCTGGGAAGCCCCTGTCTGTGAAATCACAGAAAATCAGTGGATGCAGAGCTCTGTAAGGTGCTACCATGTGCTAGTGGGGACCCAGCTAAAGGCCTTCCTGCACATATATTCTCAGTTGTCCCTACAGCTGGGGTTTGGTGACATACAGTAGCTCCTTGATACCCTCTTTGGTACTCTTGCTGGTCTTTCTCCTTTATAAAGTGTCTTCACTTGCCCAGTTGGAAGAAGGTATGGGGTTTGCCTCACTCTCTTTCTGTCCCGCAGGCTGGATGCAAAGGCGAAAGCATGGTAAAGGCAGCATCTTTCCACGATCCATGGGCTCTTTGAGAGATGATCAGAGGGAGGCCAGATGATCTGCACAACACTCACACCACTGTTTCTTGTCCGCAAAGGCAGCATCGGAGTGTTCTCCCCAGCCCCGCGCCACCCAGCTTGCCCGATCGTTTCCGGATGTTTCGCAGCTGTGAGTGGGAGGTCCTGGAGCGATCCCTCAATATCCTCCAGGCCAGCGACTTCTACTGGGGCCCCTTGTCCGTGGGGGAGGCTCATGCTAAGCTCCAGCAGGAGCCCGTTGGCACCTACCTGGTGCGGGACAGCTCGCAGGGGAACTGCTTGTTCAGCCTGAGTGTGCGGATGCCAACAGGGCCCATCAGCCTCCGAATCTCTTTCCAGGAGGGCTATTTCCGCCTGAAGAACTGGTTTTCAGACTGTGTGGTCCAGCTGCTGGAGCTGGTGGTGGCGGGCACTCGGAACAATCCCTTGCACTTTGATGAGATGGGGGGAACGCCTCTGGTCTTCTCTGAGCCCTTGTGCCGGAGCCGCCGGGCAGTGCCCACGCTGCGAGACCTGTGCTGCCGGAGCCTGCCTGCTGGCACCACAGTGGTGGATGGAGCAGGGCTGGGGGACTCCTCAGGAATGCACCCAAGGGGGGAGGTGTTTTCACCCCTGGGCAGAAGGGCAGTGTCAGAGGGGAGTGTGGTCCCCAGCCCCTCTCTGTCCTGGACTGGAAGATGATGCTGTAGGTGTGGGAGATGAAGCGAGGTGCCTGTTATGTGGCTGTGCTGGTGTGACTGGTTGTGCTGGTGGGATGCTTGCCATGCCGGTGGGGCTGAACTGGCTGTTGGGAGAGGAAGGGGAGGGCAGGGGGAGCAGGGCTTGAACCCACTGACTGTGACAGCTGTGTCTTCATATGTGCAAAGCATGTGTGGCATCCCCCAGAGATGCCTGGGGAAAATCCAGACCTGAAGAGCAGAGATTTTGGCTACTCCCCCAGGTCTTACTCTTTGCTCCATTTATAACTTAGAAGCTGGGTGTCAGGGCTAGGGCTAGGTTGGCCTCTAGACAAATGACAGAAGGTGAGTTGCCTGTCCTCCCAGGTCAGCCCTGTGTTTTCCTCTACCCTAAAGTGCCTAAGCTTGTTTCTGGTACAGATCTGCCCTTGTGAAGCAGTGGAGCCAAGTCCAGTGCCACAGCAGTACAGCTCGAGCATCAGTGGGCACAACCCCTGGGCTGACCAGATACCCACGTAGCCGTGGTGGAGGGAGAGAACGTTTCTCTCCTTGCAGCATGAATGCAGTGCCTGTCACTTTAGAAGCCAGCATTTACACTAGAGGGAAACCGTTGCAGCCATATACGATAAGTGTAGCTTCACGGGCTTTTGCATTGCTTTATTTGAACAGATTTTTGGGAGTGCAGATGAGTTACATTATACTAAAGGGCACGGTATTACTGCATAGGTATCCCTAGTCCAGAGAGTCAGGTCTGCCCTGGGAGGGTGTGCAGAGATGGGATCTGACACCCTTTCTTGCGCTTATCTGATAGTATGCTGCTGCCACCTACAGAACATAAAAAGAGGTTTTAGTTTTGCCTCAAAAAAGGTAAAGAATTTTTTATATAGACTTCAAAATTTTAATAAACATGGTTTTATACTTATTTTTGAAAGTTGATGAATCCATGGTGATATTTTCATTCCCCGCTTAGTTTAGTGCCAAGACATGGCAATCAAACTGAAACTGAGCAAGTGAATTTCTTATAAAGACCAAAAGCAGGACATAAAAAATGGTCCTAGCTGGGAACAATAAACTTAATTCCTTATATTGTAATCAAGTAAATAATTTTCTAAACAGAATATACTTCCTAAAAATGTAGAGGTGAGTTTTTCCAGAAGTATATTTTAATACTTTAAACTTTGTACTGAGTGTTTGAAAAAAACATGAATAATTCGAGATCCCAGAACAGGGCACAGCATTAGTGAACTCAGACTGGTGAGGAGAAGTAAAAATGAGAGGAACAGTCAGTTTAAATAGGATTATGGTTCATTTCAAGGGTGCAGGCTGGTATGATGTCTTTGAAATGAGTGACTGAAAACAGCTACGTGAAAGGAGAAAATCAGATACTGTAAAATTTGAGCCAAACTGTTCTGCACGCTGCCAAGGATCCACAGCTGTGCAGGCAGCCTGCTGAGCTCATGCTGACTTTCCCCTTCAGACCTGTATGGGGGGGGGGGGGGGGGGGGGGGGGGGAGTTTC